>CAUYRT010095003.1:0-26466 GCA_963574885.1 Lepilemur ruficaudatus
ACAAAAAAAATTAGCCAGGTATGGTGACAGGTGCCTGTAGGCCTGCAGTCCCAGCTGCTACTTAGCAGCCTGAGACAGAAGGATCACTTGAACCCAAGAGTTTGAGGTTGCTGTGAGCTAGGCTGATGCCACGGCACTCTAATCTGGGCAGCAGAGCAAGACTCTGTCTTGAAAGAAAAAAAAAAAAAGGAAAAAAAAATCAAAACAGTTGGACATTTTTCCAGTATCAATCTTGCTTAATGAAGGACTGTTCCACAAAAATGACAAACTACCATTATCTCTAATAACAGAAATAATCACAATTCTAAGTTCAACTACCTTGGACCAAGAGTAACAACTGTGTATTTGTTTTCTAAATTTTAAACGTCCATTAAATTTGTAGCTTGCAGTTGTTTAGGGTATCCCTGTCAAACTAACATGCTAGTAGCCAGTGCACATGTTAGACATGGCAATTTTTCTAGGAGCATCTTTTATTTTAAATTAATTTTTTTATTTTGGGACAATTATGGATAATCACGAATTTCCATGCAGTGGAAAGAAATAATACAGAAAGATCAACATCTACCCCTTATTCAGTTTCCCATAATGCTAACATCTTGCAAAACTATACTGTAATATTAACCAGTACATCAAGAGTGAAACAGGCACAGTACAGAACATTTTCTTCAGCACAAGGATACCAAATTGTTCTTTTAGAGTAACACTCCCCTCCTACCTCAACTCACTTCTTAAACCCTGGCAACCAGTAACCTGTTTTCCATTTCTAAAATTTTGTTACTCCAAAAATTTTGCATAAATGGAAGCATGTGGTATGTAACCTTTAGGGATCTTAGGGATCGGTGTTTTTTACTTAATATAATTCTCTGTAAGTTCATCCAGGTTGTTGCATCAATCAATAGTTTTTTTCCTTTTTATAGGTGAGTAGTATTACACAGTATGGAGGTACCGATGTTTGTTTAACCATTCCCCCATTGAAGGACATCTGGGTTGTTTTCAGGTTTGGGCTGTTACAAATAAAGCTGCTATAAACATTCATGCACAGGTTTTGTGTGAACATAAAACCTTTTATATCCCTGGGATAAATGCCCAGGAGTGCAATTGCAGGGTCATATGGTAGTTGCATGTTTTGTTTCTTAAGAAACCGAACAACTTTCCAGAGTGGTTTTATCATTTTATACTCCCACCAGCACTTGTATCAATGATCCAGTTCCTCTGCTTTCTGGCCAGCATTTGGTATTTTCACTATTTTTTGTTTTAGTCATTGTGATATATGAGTAGTGATTACTCAGTGCAATTTTAATTTGCATTTCCCTAATGACTAATGATGCTGAACATTTTTAATAAGCTTCCTTGCCATCTGTACATCCTTTTATGGTGAAATAAATCTTAATGTCTTGCCTATTTTTCAATTGGGCTATTTGATTTTTTACTGCTCAGTTTATATAGTTCTGTTAATAACATATTCTAGACACAATTCCTTTGTCAGATATGTGTTTTGCAAATATTTTCTCTTCCTCTATAGCTTGTCTTTTCATTCTCGAAGCAGAGTGTTTCACACATCAAAAATTTTAATGAGGCCCAATTTATAAATTGTTATCATTTTATATATTAAGCTTTCATGTCAAATTTAAGAATTTTTCCCTAGACCTTGATTCCAAAGACTCCTCTTATGCTTTTTTTTGAGTTTTATAGTTTTACATTTTACATTTAAATTTTTTTATCCGTTTGAGTTAATTTATGCTTAAGTATGGACATTTTTTATTTTCTATAGATGTCTACTTGCACCCTATTTGTTGACAAAGCTCTATTTTCTTCATCAAATTTCATTTTAATCTTTGTTATAAATTAGTTGGCTGTATCTGGGTGGATCTATTCTGTTCCACTGATCTGTGTGTCTGTCATTCTACCGATAGAAAACAGTCTTGATTACTGGATTTATATAATCAGTCTTCAAGTCAGGTAGACTGATTCCTCCCATTTTCATCTTTATTAAAATTGTTTCAGTTATTCTAGTTCCTTTGCCTTTCTATATAAATTTCAAAATAATCTTGTATATCAATTTTGCTGTTGTTATGTGGCATATTCTACAGATCCTGTTGGTTGATGGTGTTAAGCTTTTCTATATCTTCCTTTAATTTGTGTCTAGTTGTTCTATCAGTGGTTGAAAGAGTGGTGTTGAAGTCTCCAACTATAATTGTGGACATTAGAAACATCCTTTTTAATCTTTAAAGAAAAGCTACATTTATAATATGAAAAAGTATGAAACATTTGATTTCAATATGAATTTCCTCATAGGCACATAAATAGTGACTAGCTTACTTCAATTAGCTTCGTAGAGAATAAGAGAATAAGATGAAATAATTGATCATATTTTCTCACTTTGCATAATCCCACATTTCTCACAGTGATTGTTCATTCCTCTTTGTTCTTTTTCTACATTTTTACTAACTGGCTTACTCTGAAACCCTTGTCTTAAAGCTCTGAAATCCTTTCCTTTGCTGATCTAGTCTTTCATTAAAGCTTTCTGCCATATTTTGAAATTCCTGAAATGACCCTTCCATTTCTTTAAGTTCTGTTATCTCTTTTCTAATGTTATCTCTTTGGTGAATTTTTCATTCCTGTCATGAATTTTGTTTGTTTGTTTCTTTGAGATGAGTTTCTGCCATCCCCTTAATTCCATTCATCTTATTTGCCATCCATAATCTGAATTCCTTTTGGTTTGGTGTTCATTATTAGAGAGTTATTGTTATTCTTTGAAGGTGTGGAGACAGCTGTTTTTTCATGCTGCCAGGGGATTTATTCTGGTAACTTCTCATCTATGTCCTCTTCTCTCAGCTCAAAACAGAAAGCAGATATGGTACAACTGTTCTTTTCTGCTGGGATCTCTGTTGCTAAGTGAAGACAGGGATGTTCCCTGGATGGTGTGCTTGGGTCCTCCTCTGGAAGCTTGACCAGGCAGAAGAGGGACATTTGCACTATAAACCTTTAGCACTGACGCTCTGCATTGTCTTTCCTAATCCTCTGTGGTTGTCACTGAGCCACTGTGGCAAGGCCAGCCCCTGTGCAAGTTGCACATGTGAGTTGGGGCTGGCCAGGAGTAAGGGGTGTGCATGTAGGGTGGTGGAGATCCACTGGGCATGGTGCACATGCATGCAGGCCTGGGTGGCTGAGGTACCGGGTGCTTGTGTGCCACCATATGTGCACAGGGTGAGGTGCATTTGCAGAGTGTAGCAGGCACCCAGGGACTAGAGGGCCCACAGAGCAGAACAGGCTCCTAGTGCAGAGCAGGTCCATGGAGTGAAATCAGTCCCCGGTGTGGAATGGGCCTGGGGAGTGGAGTGGGCCCACAGTACAGAAAGGGCCTGTGGGTTACAGCTCAAGCAGGACCCCAGGACAGAGCACAGGACAGGGAGCCTGCATGGGATAAAGCTGGTCTATAGGGTGTGACACTCTTACTCACGGGCTGGGGCAGCTGCAGTGCTGGACTCACAGGTGGGGCAGAGTGCCCACAGGGCACGGTGCCCAGGGTGCCTGCACAGGACTACACAGGTTTACAGTGTGCAGTCTGCCCAGATCCAAAGGCAGTGGCTGTGCTGATTTTCACCCTGCTCTGGGCCTTCCAGGCAGCGACAGCAGCAGTGGTGCGGATGTTGGGCATTGAGGCCTATGGGCCCATGGGAGGTGTGGTTGGTTGCGCAGGATGGCCCGGGACACTGCAGCAGGCACAAGCCTGTAGTTTCCTGCTCTGCCTCGGTGGCAGTGGTGGGGGAGTATGTTGTCTGCCCACGCGGTGCATGCAAGCACTGGGATTTCCTACTCCCTCTCAGCTTGGCAGGGACAAGAGGGAGACAGCAGTCATAGATCTGACCCCTGGGCAGAAGTAGCACTCCAGGGTTGGGATGTTATAATGGCACCAGCTGCAGTGCCCAGGGCTCTTCAAGCCAGCCACCCCTTCTCTCCAGAGCAACACAGCTGCACAGCCTCTAGTCAGGTCTCTGTACCAGTCCGGAGGTCTTCTCTGCTGCAGTTGCAGTATCCTTGGGGGAAGCACGGAGCCTGGGATTCTCTTCTCTGTCCCTCTCCCACATGTGGGCCCCGTCCCTAAGTACCTCTAGTCCTGCTTAGCAGGTTGTCCCACTCTGTCTTCTTCCCTTCACCCCCACCTCCTCTCTGTGGATTCCCAGTGCTCTCACTCACACGGTGGGTCCAAAACTGGATATCTACTTGCCACTTTTGAGCTTCTCTGCCAGAGCAGCATTATGCAGACTGCTTCTAGTCTGCCATCTTCCTGAACTTTGTTTTTTAAAATATTTTTAAAAATTTCAATAGGAGAATAATAAGTTCTCAGAATAACTAATTTTAAAAAGAGTACTGTGCTTTCCCCTGCCAAAATCTCAAATTTTAATAGAAAATTAATAAAATCAAGTTGACTTTAAAATTATAATTATCTTCTGCTGTTAGTTTCCTACAATATGACTGGGAGACAAGCCATTACTATTTCATTAATTACTCCTCATTCACGAGACTCAGTGTTAACATCCATTCTTTCTTATCTGGGATCAAATTATTCATCTGTTTGTTCATGTTTTGAAAAAAAAATTGAATAAGTAAAAATATGCTCATTGACTTATACTAAGGAAAAAGCCTTTAATTACAAATAAATTCTGTACTATTGAACATTTAGAAATTTTAAGGCAGCCACCATAAAGAAACCATTTAATTGAGAGTACAGAAACAATCTTAAAAACAGACAAGTGCTTTTAAAAATAAATCTTCATAATCATAAGGTAGATTTCTTTTAAGTTGAAGTTTCAAACTCAAGTGGAAATCAAAGTTTCTTCCTGTAATTTCCCATTTTGTTGGAAAAAATCAAGTATTTGTCTGTCAGTAGTTCATTGGTTAAATTAACTATTATGGAATGTCTATATTGTAGAATACTATGCAAACTTTAATAATCAGAAGAGATTGCCTATGTCAATGTTACTGAGGTGAAAATAGCAAAACAACATGGGCGAGTGATGCAATTTTAGTTTACTTTATCAGCATCTTTTTTTGGTCATCTAGTGACACATTTATCATCCTCTACAGTTCCACCCAGGGGGGATTCTGATTTAGAGGTGTTCAGTCATAATTCCACGGAGGGTAGCTTCACTCCATTGGCTCCTCAGCCTTTATCATCGATCTATATGTAATGTGGGCAAAGGGAAAAGCAACATACAAACATCTTAGAGGGACGCACACAGTATGTAAAGGTGAGTGGTGCTGTTGTCGCGGTGTGTAGAAAGAAAGAAGCTTAAGGGGAATATCATTTTCTATTTCATATAGTTAAGTAAAATTCAAACACTTTTTTAAACTTTGTTGATATAAAGTTAAAACACAAAAGAGTGCATGTATTTAGTGCATATATTTTGTTGAGTTTGATCATACATGTATACCCAGGATACCTTCATTACCATAAAGATACTAAACATATCTGTCACCTCCAAAATTTTCTTGCGTTTGTGTGTGTGTGTGTTTTGGTGTAAGGAGGCTTGATTTGAAATCTATCCTCTCAACATTTTCTTAAAGTCCTGAATGAGGATGGATATCCTCTTAACATATTTTAAAGTGGACAGCAATGTTTTACTAACTATAGGTTCTATGTTGTACATCAGATCTCTAGAACTTTTTCACCTTGTATGACTAAAACTTTATTGAGCAACAACTTCCCATTTCCTCCTTTTCCAAGTTCCTGACAATCACCATTCTATTTTCCTCTTCTATGTGTTGGGCTATTGTAAATACCTCACAGAAGTGGAATTATGTAGTGTTTGTCCTTCTGTGATTGGCTTATTTCACTTAGCATAATGTTCTCTCGGTTCATACATGTTACAAATGGTAGGATTTCTTTCTGTTTTAAGGTTGAATAATATTCCATTGTACATATATACCTCACTTTCTTTACCCGTTTATCTGTTAATGGACTTTGAGGTTGCTTCCATGTCTTGGCTATTGTGAATAATATTTCAATGAACATAGAGGTGCAGATATCTTTTCAAGATCCCGATTTCAATTCCTTTGGATATATACCCAGAAGTGGGATTGCTAAATCATAGTAGTTTTATTTTTAATTTTCAAGGAACCATACTGTTCATACCATTCTGCATTCTTACCAAGACTGTATAAGGGTTTCAATTTCTTCACATCCTTCCCAACACTCATTTTTTTTAATAAGTAATAATCATCCTAAAAGGTATGAGGTGATATTTAATTGTAGTTTTGATCTGCATTTCTTTGAAGTATTGGCCATTTGTATGTCTTCTTTGGAGAACTGTCTATTCATATATTTTAAATTGGCAGGCCATACTTCTACAATAGAAATTTTTATTTTAGAAAAGAAATTGAAATATAGGATATTTATTGTAGTTTTCTGGGAATTATCCTCATTCCTAGTGCCTGTAATCCTAGTGTCTGAAGCAACTCTGTTTTTAAATGTTAGAAACATCTGGAAACCATCATAGTGTTTTTTTATTATTATAAATAATATTAAACTGTAAGTTATTCTAGATGCACTGTGAGGTAGTCAGAAGAATCAGAACCACATGGAATTGATATTTATTGCCTGTTTTCAAAGGTGTATCAGGGGAACCATAAGACAATGGAGAAAAGAACTCTTTAGGGAAGGGGCAAATTACTCACAGTAGAACAGAATCAAGTATGGTTTTCTCGGAGGGAATTGTGGAAAAGAGACAGCATTAAGTAAGCTCCAGAATTTACTTTCCTCAAAGGCAGCCTGCGTATTTAATTGGCAAAGTTACCAGAAAATGATACATTTTCACAAATGTGTGTACAGTAATGAGATGCGGGAAATCCCAATCAAAGCTATTGGTTGGCCTTTTTTCTACTTAGCAGTTCTGTCCCCATCAATTTACATACAGTTCAGAAGCTCCTTCTAAGCTTTGTGTTTGTAGAAAATTGTGGAAGTTTAAGAGAAGGTGATTAACGGTCCTCACTCTGTTTTACCTTAGATATCACACCTTTTGGCTTGTGCATGATTATAGATTGTATAGGCTTTCCCACAAGACCTGCCCCTGCATTTCTGTATGCTCTAACTAGGCTCTCTTCCTCCTAGTCCCCTCATTCCTGACAACATTGACATGATTTTCCTCCAAACCTCAATCCGAAGTGTGTAATAAGCAGAGAATTTCTCTCCAATGCCCCGTTTCCCAACTCTGAATCTGAGAATTGTCACCTTTACTTGGCCTCCCAAAACTCTTTACCAAAGAATTTTACCCTCAAATTTTACACCATTATCTCACTAAATGGCAAAAGGAGACCCATAGCTTGCTGGCAGGTTTTTGTTTGTTTATTTGCTTTTGATGAAATGTTTTTTTTTGTTGTTGTTGTTAGTTAAAACAATATTTAAAGGTCATAATATTTAACATTAACATATTTCCTGAATTTCTTGGCATATTGGCTAAAAACAAATAAACAGTCAAACAGAAAATGTGTGCTACTGGGCTGCATTTTTGAACCTAGCAACAATTACATGGTGCTGAGAAGCACTGTCTACGCTTACATGGGCCAGTTCAACATAGTGCCCATTAATCCCTCTTGTCTATTGTCCATCCATTGTGGACCTGTTTGGTGCCTAAAACACTCAATTTTGTGACCCTTTGCCATATACCAAAATCACGTCTCAAAACATTCCAACATTTCTTTATATGAAAGAGTATGAGACTTAGACAATATCTCAGCTCTGTTATTTGTATTCTTCTCCCAGATCATAGGTTTAAGCTATAGGAAAACCTTTATGAAGGTTACTGAGCTCTTAAAGTCAATCCTATGAGAGACAATCTTCTCTGTATATAAAATGGTCAAAAATTAAGTTTTCATTTACTGTTTATTCTCGAAGTCTGAATATCTTGCAGACTACCAGAGGTGAACTCTGAGGAGGGTTTCTTGACTTTCAAATTCTTTGTTTACCTTTTCTGTTTATTCAACTTTCAATACTAAAAGGTCTATGCTACACATTTGAGCCCTTAATTATATGCTCGTGTCCTTCTCTGCTTAACGTACAGGAGTAGATATACTTTCAAGTATGTATTCATGTTAAAGAAAACCTAACATCCATCCCTTTATCTTATCTGGTAAATTTATACTTTCATTTTCTTTAATTGTACTAAGCACCCTGGGAGACAATAGTTTCTCTTTAAGTCAGCTTTTGGCTGATAGTTGTTCAATGCAGAAATAGTAGTTTTTCATGAAGTATGAGCCAGATACTTCTTAGATTTGAACTTCTATAATCTGATCAGTTTGAGAGATTTCTATACCCTTTAATTGCTTTACTTGGAGTGTGGCAGGCAATCTCAGTGAACCCAGAAACTCCTCACTGTAGAGCTGCATCTTAATGTAATCTTTTAAAAGACATTTTAATTGGTAGCTAAATTACAATTTTAAGTTAAATTATAATGTTATGTGATTCCACAATGCAAATAATCCAATTCAATTGATAGACAGTGACACATGGCCAGGTCCATGCACAGGCAATGACCTGAAAGTCATAACTTAACTCTAAACCTAGTGACTGGTAAAATTTTTTTTGCAATCAATTATAAAATGTGTCTTAATTTTAAAAGAGTTCAACAATGTTAAAACTGTTAAAGTGTAGAAAACATCCATCCTACAACTGAATACATGTGGAAAATTTTGACCCTCCCTTTTATGGTGTATTTGTTACAGGTGATGGTCTTGGAGATGGCTGGGGCACTAGTTTTTATTTCTGGTTTCATCTCTCTACTTGTACATTAGGTATTTAGCTTTCCTTGAGCTTTAATTGCTTCATTTTTTAAAATGGAGGAGAATTAATATGTTCTGAATATTAATTTAAACAATATATTTAAATCATTTATATTTATGTGCTTTTCTACTTAAAATTATTCATCACATAATAGGTTATAAACAAAAAAGGCTCTTATTACATTTTTTCAAAATCAATTTTAAGAGGAAGTTTTAAAAAATGTAACTTGATGATTAAAAAATACTGTAAGAATTTCCTGTTAAAAACTTAGAATTTTCATTAGAAAAAAATTAAATAAAGGGCTAATTTTTCCTTCCCAAAGATAAATTCATAGCTCTTTGTAATCATGATCCTTAGTCACATATTGCCCTTATCCAATACAGGTTCTTCTCCTGGAATCAGAACATTTATTTTAGGCAATAACAAAAACAGGATATTGCCACTTCTGGGAGGATAAATGTGTAATTAGGCTGAGAGTTTCTTTTTAAAAAGCAAAAACCTAAAGTTTAAGAATATTGGAGGAGGAGGAGGAGCAGAAGGAGGAGGTAGAAGGGGAGGAGGAGGAGGAGAAAAAGGAAATAACCACCAAAATAGCTTTATAATTTGAATCTTAAATGAAGGTGTCAATTGCTTTATTTTTCATCCTAGATTTTAATGTTTAATTTGTAAGTCTCTATAGAGAATTTCTCAAAGAGCAAATAAACAAGACATCCTTTGATTGTTGATTCTGAGTACAGTACCATCCTCTGAATGTGCTGATTGATGTGTTTACCAATCACGCTTAAGATACACACAAAGTAGAACTTAGGGTATTGTCGAATGCTCAGAAAACATAATTTGAGACCATAACTATAATGTGAGACTGTAATTTAAGATTTGAGCTCATTGTAATTTAGATTTTTTTTAATGTGTCAAAGGAACTAGGAGAATCAAAGTGACTTGAATTGAATTGCTTTACGTAGACTAAATGGCAACAATAAATTCAATATGTAAAAGCTTATTAATATCACTGAATATGTGGCTATTTATTCTGGCAGGTTCATTAGACCTAAAATAGTTAGGGTAAATCTACTTTTTACTTAGACATCAATATACTCTTTTAGAATATGACACCTATTTTATTGGAAGAACCATGCTCATTTATGCCTCTGCAAATGGTATCAGGAACTGACAGTGGAAATAAAATATTCTGAAAATGAACTTGCTATACAAAGGCAATATAGAACACTCTAGAGCTGCTTGCTTCATTTTAAATTCCAGCTCTAACTCTTAGCTGTGTGTCTTTGAGCAAGTTATTCAACTTTCTGTACCTCAGTTTCTTCATTTGCAAAGCGGGGATAATAGTACCAATTCATAGATTTGTTGGGAAGATGAAATTAGTATAAACTCTTTGGATCAATGCTTGCACACGAATGTGAGCTACTATTATGGTTTGTTCAGCCAGTTTGTTTCCTCTCACAAATACACGTACAACTGTAGAGTTATAGTCATCAAATCACATCTTTAAAATTATCTACTGGGTAGCAAAAACCTTGCCACTACTCTTGACACCTCTTTATTTACTCAAGTATATATCCCATGAATCACCAAGTTCTGTCTATAGTATTTTTTTAAGAAAAATAGCAAACTCTTAAATATATTCTCTTCTCATTATTATGCTATTATAATATAGAATTTGAGTTCTACAATATCAAAAAATATTGTAGACATGAAATAGACTAATATCTTTAACACATGCCAACTGGGGATTATTTAGCGGACAATGCTAGAATTAGAATTTCATAGCCAATATAAGATTGAGTGAAATAATCAATATATATATAATATTTTATAAGCCCATAGGTATGCAATATATTGGAATCACTACATATATGTGGCAATTGACAAATTAGTAAGCTGATGTAATATTGCCATTCAAGTTTTGAACATAATCCTCCATTTATTTAGCTGATGTCTAGGTTTTCATTTGTTAGAACTTTATACTCAAGTCTAGTTACTTCTAGTAACATGTTGATGTTCCAAAGACATCTAAAGATTATAGATACAACAAATAAACCATTAGTTAATAGGAAACTATCATGGTGAGCAGAATATATTATTTAATTTTTGATAGATGTCAGTTCATTTAATAACATTAACCAAAATGTTCATTGCTCAAGATTTCCTAATTGGGATGGGATTTGTAATTTATGTATTAAAATTTGTAAAAATTATGTTGGTCTAAACAGGTTTTTTTCCTGGCATATTATTCACATTGTGCCTGCCAAATTCTGACTCATACAGATTGAAAGTCAGGACAGAATTTGGAAATCAAAAAGAAATAATAAACTGAGTAGCATTATCTAAGAGATAAGCCCCGGATTGATGACATTGAGGATATTCAACAAGGGGAGTGAGAGAAAGACAAAAGAGAACTGTAGGCATTTTCATGTAATGTCTTTAGAGTGACAAAATCAGTAGAGTCTCACAGATTGAGTTTATTTGGCACCTGGAAAAAGCCCTCTTTCACAGAAAAAAGCAAGAAAGAAAAGACCCATTAAATCAGAAGACCAAATAAAACAGTTTCCTTTGGTTTTGCTAATTCACTTAAGGATAATTATAGATCATTACTTGGAAAAAACACAAAACAATATTTGTAGCAAAACTCAATGCCAAATGAAGGAGTTTCAGAGAAAAGCAAACATTACTTTGATTAAATACTGGCTAAAGAAGTTATAATAGACTTTGAGAAATATGCTTTTATCATAGACCCCCATCTTATTCTAATTTCTCTTCTTCTTATGTGGCACATATATTATATACCCAATAAAGTTTTTTCTAGATGGTAAGGATTTGGATGATGGTGAAAAGTATGAAGAAATCTTTGTGTATTTGAGATTCAGAAAGATGATTTTATCCAAGCCAACTTTAAGAAAAAAAATGGTTAGGTTCTATTCAATGCTTATTAAAATATGTCAGTTGCAAAGATAAGCTGTGTCTGAGCTGTGGGATATATTAGGTAAAACGTGAGGTAAAAGCAAATGATATCTATAGCCTCTACTTTTTCTTCACATTAGTTTTAATTAATTTATATTATTAGTTATTTTTCCTATGTCTTTCCCACATCATTTCCTCAATAGTATTACTACATGTTCATAATAATCAATCTCATCTGGCCCTTCTATTCTTTCGTCTGAATTTGACATCTACTTTCCCCATCATGAGGCTGTACCTCCTCTTTTTAAGCTTCCTGCTTAATGCCAAGCTTACTCACTTGCAGCGGAAGATCATCAGGAGATTGTTTAATCCCTTTAAATTGTATTCTCCCTCCATATACAGAAAGGTACAATCATACACACACTTACATTATTTTTGTCCAAGCTCATAGAATAATGGATTCTGTTCAAGGCCAAATCTTATACTTTACTTTCATAATATCCCCTTGGGCATATTCCAAAATCTTACTTCATCCATTATACCCTGTTTGTTCTGAATTTCCATCTCCCATTCTACATTTTTTTCCCCTTTGACAATGTTTACGGTTTTTCGTAAGAACAATTGAAAATAATTCTTTTTAAATCCTCTGGTCCTGAAGCAGCCTATAGCTATCATAAAATTTCATTTTCCTCTTTCTCATCCAGCTTTTCCAAAGTGTAGAGTATACACACAAACTCTACTTCCCAAACTCCTGTTTCCTTCTTGAACCACGGTTTCTGGTTTCTTCTCTTGCCACATTATAGAATCTGTACTCATTAATGTTTTCCTAATCACCAAATCCAATGAAAATATACTGAACTGCCTTTGACATTCTATTTGAAGTACCCCTTTCTATTGACCCTCAAGACCTTGGATTCTTCTGATAATTCTTTCTTCTTCTGCTGTGGATTCCTTTTCTGTCTCTTTTATGAGTTCCGTCTTCTTTCTTTGTACATACATTATATTTTATTTGTTAGGGTTCTAGCAACAGCACACTGTGTTTTATTTTTCATACTTTTCCTTAGTTGACTTATCAACTACTATGGTTTTAATTTAAAAATAATATATAAAATCTGTATGCATATGGCTCTCCAATTTCTGTTGCTTGGCTTTTTCCATGAGTTTTAATAACTTGGGTATCCATAGCTCAGTGGTTAAGAATTTGGGCTCTGGATTAAGAAATATATATATTTAGGTTGAATCCCTGTTCTTCCACATTAATCAATGTGCAAACATTCTCTAAACATCACTTTTTACTCTTTAAAATCAAGAGAATCTACTTATTTTATTGGATCATAAAGATAACATGAGAAGATTAATGTAAAATGACTGGCACATAGAAAGCACAAACATACTGCAGTTATTGCTGTCATAATTTTTATTTTCCCATCACATTCACCTTATACAAATATAATTCATAATCTGTTTTTAACCCTGCACCTCCTCCTGTATTTTTAATCATGCTTGATAGCCAGATTAACCATGCCAAAGATTAGAATCACCACTGTCCTCTCCCTTTCATATAAATCAACCATCAGTCTCTTTTTTTCTTTCTATATTTTGACTTTATATCTTTCTCTCTTGATCTGTCTTCCTTTTGACCTAGCTCAGACCTTCATCATTTAATCTTTGCCCTTCCATGATAGCTTTCTTACTTCTCTCTCTGCTGCTAGTTTTATATATTTTAAGATAGCCACAAGCTGATTCAGCACCAGAGGATTAAAAAATATATATATATTAATATTTATATATACCCAAACACATATACAAACACACACACACAATTGTTAAAATTACCTAAATGAATTATATATGTCAACATATCACTTTCCTCCTTGAAAGCTTTTCATAGCTCTTCATTGACAAAAGGATGCAATACAAAGTTTTCACTCCCGATTAAATTTTTAAATTGTAATAATATCAAACTGATTTTGTTTATCTCACCTACATATTGTTATCATTTCCATGGATTTGTCCATGCAGACTCCTCTCCCCATAATGCCTTTCTAAAATTTTTGGATAATTTCAACTTACTGTTGTCACTTTTTTCAGTTGGCATCTCTTCCAGAAAGTGTTTCTTGACTTTCTTTGTCTTTCTTTTTTCTCTCTTTTTTTCTTTTTTATTTCAGCATATTATGGGGCATTACTGGAAATCTACCCAAAAGAACAAAAGAAATTCTATAAAAAAGACATCTGCACTCAAAT
Organism: Lepilemur ruficaudatus; assembly: GCA_963574885.1. NCBI lineage: Eukaryota > Metazoa > Chordata > Mammalia > Primates > Lepilemuridae > Lepilemur > Lepilemur ruficaudatus. The sequence goes on from CAUYRT010095003.1 coordinate 13,940, forward strand.
GTTTACAGCAGCATAATTCACAAGATGAGGACTTTCTTTTTCTTGACACCCTGGGTTCTCTCCTCTTGAGTTTATATTATCTAGTGCATATGTGTACTGATTTACTGAGCTTACGTCATATCTAAGATATCCATAATTAAACTTCAAATCTTCTCCCTGATACCTGCTCCTCTTAATGCTTAACTCATCTCAGTAAATGGCACCTCCATTTTTCCAGATGTTTGAAGCAAATATACAGAAGCCATCCTTTCATTCATTCTTCCTCTTTATACCCTACATCTAATTCGTCAGTAAATCCTCATATCTTTACCTTAAATATATATCAAGAACAGGGCCTCATCTCTGACCATTTTCACTGATAGCAACTAGGTTCAAGTCACCATCATAGTCTGCTAATATTGAAGCATTTTCATTCTAACCAGTTTTCCTGTTTCTGCCCTGACCCTTATGGCATATTCTCACAGTGGCCAGGATGATTCTTTAAAAACCTAAGTCAAATCAGGCCATAATTTTACTCAAAATTTTATAATGTTTTCACATATCACTTTGAGTAAAACTTAGGTCTTTTCATTGGTCTACAAGGCCTTTCATGGTGGGGTTCTGACTATATCTTCAGCTCATCCACCCTCCCCCTTGCTCTCTCTGTTTCTGCCACGGTGGTCTCCTTGATAGTCCTTCAACACAGCTATGAACTTCTTGCCCCTGGGGATTTGAATTAACTCTATTTTCCTTTGGCTGAAATCCTCATCCTCCAAATATTCACATGATCCACTCCTAGAATCCTTCAATCTTTACTCAAAACCACCTTATCAATAATATCTATCCTGGCTATACTAGATAAAATAGCTACCACCTCCCACCTCTTGCACTGCTTGTTCTTAATTTTCCTTATTGTTTTCTCCAGAATTTATCACTATTTCACACAATGCATATTTATTTATGGATTTGTTTAGTGACTGTGTTCTCAATTAGAAAATCTCCAACAGGGAAGAAACTCTTTAGTTCACCATAGTGTCCCTAACAACTAGAGTAGCACCTGAGAAATGGCAGAAACTCAAAAATAGGTGTTGACTAACTGAAAGAATTTCACTGTAAATGTGTGCTTGTATTAATGTATTAATTTTTCCTCTCCTACTCTGAGCTCCTTGAAGATAATAATTGTTGATCATAGTTTTCTCTCAGCATCTAGCATGGTAGTTGCTCAATAAATATATATTGCATAAATTAATTAGAAAGTGTTTTCCAAACTTGTACACGCTCCTGTGTCAGCTCTTGTTCCACAAGAACCAAAGTCTCTGCTGATGTTGGCTGTAGGGTTTAATTTGGAGTGCATGCTCAAAACTTACCCATGGAAAATAGAAACTCTCAAAACAATAGAGCTCCTAATATGCACCTTATACATTTATTTAACAAATATTCATTGAGCATCTGCACTGTTCTGGGACTCTGGGATTCATCAGGAAGCAAAGTAGGTAAAAATTTCTGACCTCATGGAGCTATCTTCTATTGGGAAGATGCAGGAAATGAAAAATCAATGTAATAAACAAACACATGTTATATTATTTTTAAAAGCCAAAAAACCTGCAGAAATCAGAGTATCCTGCAAAGGCATACCATCATTAGGAAGCAAATATTAATGAAGAGAAGGAATTTGGCCATCAAAAAAGTCTAAGAAATTTATAATTTTTGTGTTCATATTAAATGGCTGTTGAATAATCTGTGTAGTTCTTGTCCTTAAAACTTGCTTAGGGTTTTATTAATGATATATAAGCAATTAAAGTAATTCTTTTTATTTCATTATATTAAAAAATAATAAAATAAAAGTGATAAGGACTCTGAAAAATAAATAAATAAGGACAAGTGGAGATTATGAATGCAGCTACTACTGCTATTACTATTATTAGTATTACTAGCATCACAAGTATTGCTTCTGTTACCATTACTATTTCTACTACTGCTACTACTACCTCTGTTACTGCTGCTACTACCTTTATTACTACCTCTACAACTATTACTACTACTAGCGCTGGAACTACCATTGTTGCTAGTGCTGCTATCACTATTTACAACCATTATTGGTGCTCAGTGAGCCTTTAATATGGTACTTCCTAGGTGCACAGCACTTCATTTTTATAAAATACATTATTAAACATAACAAACATATGCTCTACCTATCCTTATTCACACCTTTTAAAATGAGAAAAGTAAAGCTCAGAGAGAATAACAACATGTCAAGCTCTCATACCTTAGGGAGTGTGGACCCACATCAAGGTCCATAAGATTCTACATCTTGTGTGCTTATCACTATGTCCTGCTGCTCTCTCATGATAGTTTTCATGCTCAGAGAAGTTCACCTTCATTACCACTAGTTGTTAATAGCTTATCCAGGCAAGATTCAATAAACAGACAAGGAGGTGTTAATTGATGCAAAATGTTTTTATTTTTTCCTAAAGAAACAACTAAGTTGGCATGAACACAAACTCTTTCATTATGAATTGTGTATTTTTTAAATTGTTGTAAAAACATGTAAGAGCTCTACCCTTTTAAAATTTTAAGTACAAAGTACAGTATTGTTAACTGTAAGTACAAAGTATCTCTAGAACTTCTCATCTTGCATGAATAAAACTTTATAGCCATTGAACAGCATCTCCTCATTTCTCCTCCCCCATCCCCTAGGAATCACCATTCTTCTTTCTGCTTCTGTGAGTTTGGCTACTTTAGATACATCATATTAGTGGACTCATGCAGTATTTGTCTTTCTGTGACTGGCTTATTTACCTTAGCATAATGTCCTCAAGCTTCATTCACATTGTAGTGTATGACAGGATTTTCTTCTTTTTTATGGCTGAATAATATTCCATCATAAATGTGTGTATGTGTGTATAAAACATTTCTTTTGTCATATATTTATATATACTTGCATATACATATGGCATTAATATGTATATACATGTAACATTATATATATATATTAATATACACACATACATATATCTTTGTCCATTCATTATTCAATAGACATTTAGGTGGTTTCCACATCTTGGCTCCTGTGAATAATTCTGCAAATAACATGGACGTGCAAATGTCTCTTCAAAATCCTGATTTTAATTCTTTGGAAAAATATCCAGAAGTGGGATTGCTGAATCAAAGAGTGGTTCTATTTTTAATTTTTTTGAGGAATTGACTTATTCCTTTCCATAGAAGCTACAACATTTTATATTTCCACTAGCAGTGCACAAGGGTTTCAATTTCTCCACATCCTTACCAATACTTGTTATTCTCTTATTTGTTTGTTTCATAATGGCTATCTTAACATCTGTGAGATGACATCTCAATACAGTTCTGATTTGCATTTCCCAGATAATTAGTGATGTTGAACACCTTTTCATATACTTGTTGGGCATGTATATGTATTCTTTTATGAATCATATGTTAAAAAGTATATAACACTATAAGAAAATGTTTTAATAAATAAATATTTAGTATATATTCATATGTGGGTTTGTGTCATTATTATTCTATAAATATTAGTACATTTTCAAATTTAGTGCTGTTATATTATCCCCATTCTAACCTATTAAAAATTTGGGGGGAGGGATCAGGGCTTGAAAACGCTAGCTAATGGTATCATTATACATAAAATAAAGAGTTTAACTTTTGCACATTGGCTAGATATTTGAAAAAACATATAGAACATATGATTCTTAGATTTTTTTTGAAAGAGTTCAGGGAGAATAAAATTATTGCATTGAAATTGATAAGGTTTATTTTTGGGCTTTCAGATAAGACCTAATTATCTGTTTATTTTAACAAATAATATTTATGAAAGATAGTTTAAAGAATAAATTTTTTAACTCAGTAATTGGTCTTTGCCTTAATTCACTAATTAAAAACGATGGAGTGAATGTCCAAACATAAATCGGTATGGAAATAATTAAATCTAACAAACAGCTAAAACAAAGCAAAACTCTTGGTTGAAATATCAGAATGTCTGTTGGGAATTTGAAAAGTATTAAAAATTTAATTAAACGAAAACTAGGTAGATGTGTCAGCCCAAGTCCTCTAGCAATATGGAAAATCAAAGGAAAAAAGGACATAGAATGGCATGAAAATCCTTATTGGTTCAAAGACTACAATATATCAAGTTATAACATTAAAATTCAGACAGACCTAATCCAACAAATTTCTATGCTGTTTTGGATGGTAAGACTGTAAATGGTATTAATATACACTTACAACTGACTCATTTATGACTGAGGTATCTACTATTGTCACTTTCTTATTCCTTCTCATCTGCAACATGTTTTATTCATCTAGAGGGCATCTGTTGTCCAGGGGCATATGTATTAGCCAAACAAACTAATTTAACATTGTATCATTATTTTTTATATATATTTATCTCCATGGTTTCGATTTGAGTGGTAGTGTACAGGCAGACCCATATTTATGCATATTTATTCAGGAAAAAGCAGATCATTGAGGCAGTATTGTTTAGTGGAATAATCCTGGATTTTTAAATCAGACAGACCTCAAGTTTAATCTCAGTTATGCCACTTACTAGTTTTGACAAGTTAATTTACCCCTCTAAGTCTCAGTTAACTCATCCGTGTAATGGAATTGATAACCTTAATTTTGAGTTTGTTATAAATAGGAAATGAGAGAGCATATTAAACACTTTGCATTTTCTTTGCACATGATAGGGCTTAATATTCATAATTATTATTAATATAAATATAAAATAGCAGCACACTATTAAGTATTAACTAAATTAGTCTGATGTGTCTGTCCCATTTTGTATAATGGCTGTATATTCCCACCAATAATGTATAAGAGTTACCTTTATTTCATATCTTCATCAACACTTGTTATCTTTCATCTTTTTATAAAAGCCATTCTAACTGGTGTGATGTGGTATCTCACTGTGGTTTTAATTCACATTCCCCTAATGATTAGTGATGCTGAACATTTTTTCATTTACTTGTTGGCTATTTGCATGTCTTCTTTTGAGAAATGTCTGTTCAGGTCCTTTGCCCATTTTTTGATCAGGTTATTGGTTTTCTTGCTATTGACTTTTTGAATATTTTATATTTGTTCTTATTTAGGCAAATATGAATATAAATACACACGTATTCTTCTTTTCTTTCTTTTTGGTCACATCCCATGACCATGTTATATAGGTCAATCTCTAATTTCTTTTCACAGTATGTCAACATAGAAATTTAACTCATTCTTTGTAATTGCTACATAATATTCCATTTTATGAATATTTCATAATTTAGGTAAACATTTCTCCATTCATGGACATTTCATTTAGTTATTTGTTTTAAAGAAACATGGATTATATATCAAAAATAATATAAAGAGTAAATGTAAAATCAAACACACAGGAATTTAGTTATAAATGTGAATCAAAAGAAATGATAAATGTCTGAGGTGATGGATACACCAATTACCCTGATTTGATTCATTCACATCGTGTGCCTGTATCAAAACATCAGGTGTACCCTATAAAGATATACAACTATTATTTACCCCTAATAATTAAAAAAAAAATTAAAAAAATTAAAAAATCATGGCTCATTTATTTCTTTTAAACTCATATCTTTAAGCTTATATTTAAAAAAGCATTCAACGAGCTGATGAGAACACATATAACAAGCACCATACATACTCATCATCAAATTGGTATTAACTGACCTAACTGACCAACACTAGAGTGCATATTTAGTAGTAACATTCACTGGGTGCCAGGCAGGTGGGAGCGGGAAGGAGGAGATGGGTATATTCACACCTCGTGGGTGCGATGAGCACCGTCTGGGGGATGGACACACTTGAAGCTCTGACTCAAGTGGGGCAAAGGCAATATATGTAACCTAAACATTTGTACCTCCATAATATACTGAAATTAAAAAAAAAGCATTCAATATAAGTTTATGACATGAGCAAAATTAACAATTTATATATTCTTTGTACTGTGTTTCCCAAGATAAAATACCTTGAAAGAGTTTCAAGAAATAAATTGTTGGCCAGAATTTGTTGACATCATAAAAGCTGTAATTTCTCAAATGGTATCAATAATAAATTTGGGTCAAGTTGATTGAAAAAAAGGTATTGATTAGACCATACTAAAAGCTTGGATTTCCCATCACTAGATGCATAATGAGTTTGAGTTGGTGTGTCAATAAGTAAATAAACAACGTAATGAGAAAGTGACTGATCCTGAGGTGCCATGGCCATTGTCATCACATTAACTCAGTGGCAGGTTTTAGCTGTGGTCAAATATTTCTGAAATTACTCCCTACTTGTGCACTTTTCTCTGAGAAAAACAAAGAGGAATTTCCATTGTGTGTGTGTGTGTGTAGAGTGAGATAGGGAATTGTACAATAACCCAGGCACAGGCCAATTAACCACAGCAGTGAAAAGGAACTTTGATTCAATGAGAAGAAAAGAATGAGGTAGATTGGGTTATCATTCTTTTCTTTTCTCTCTCCTGTGTCTCTTTTTATTCTTTTTTGTCTCCTTGCTTTGCCCATTCTTTCCCATGCTGCAGCTCTCTTTTACAGTCCTGTTTTTGCTTTGCCTGCTTATAGTTACATTTATGTAGGAGAACTCATGCGTGCCTGTCTGCATCTCACTGCTCCCATTATGATTCAGTGTCAGAGAATGGCTGACTCCAGAGGTGAGGTAAATTAAATTAGTGAGTGAATTGTCTGCTACTGTGGAGGGATGTATTTCTGGGAAAGTCCTCTAGGCGTCTGACCCATGCACAATTTCTGCAGTTGTACCCTTTACACAGTCAGTCTGAAAGCATGCAATTTCAAACTAACATTTCTCTTGTAAAAAAATACATTCCCATTCATAACACTCATCCACTGATCAAACTTATTTTCCTTCTGAGAGGCATGAAAGTCCAAAAACTGTTTTGTCATGAATCTGTCATTGCTCTTAAAATGCCATTGGATATACTGGTGGAAAGCATTTCAAATCAAATCATGGAATAGCTCACATAAAATAGCAGCTGTTTTTGAGTCACTTCACAATACTATGTAAATAAAACAGTTCTAGCAGCTGGAAGAACAAAACGGTCTTTGATAACACTCTAATTATTTATTATGACTGCTTTGATGTACCATTTATATGAACACAAGTTATATTTTTAAATGCCAGAAGGAAATTAAAAGTAAACAAAAGAATTGCACTCCTGACCAACTTCTTTGCCTTGAGGTTATTATGATCGGGCAGCTGCTAGATATTTTTTTCGTATTCTTTCAGTTCCTTGGTCTGGCTTCTCTTTACATGCACAAAATTATTAAGATATTTAAAACAAGAAGACATAGAGAAAATGTCATTGTCTATCTCTTGCTAGAAATAAAATCAAACAGAAAAAATAAAATGTTAAAGTATATGAATTATGAAATTATTTTCCAATCCTCATTCCTTAAGTTTTATGAATTCATAAAAGATTTTTTTCCCTAAGCACAGTCCATTTTGAATGTCTTTGAGTTAAATGTTCATTAATATGGAGACACCAGTGAGAAAGTAAAATAAAATACTAGTAATGGAAGAAATATGCTCAACCATTTAGTTTCTTTTGGATAAAACATGTGTAAGTGAGAAACTGAAAGAATGGGTAGGGGAGATCTCACCATTCTTACCATGTGAACAGAGAAAACACACATCATGGAAGAAATGGTTGTTTGAAGAAGAAACGTGCGGTTACTAATGGCTTGGGATGATATGTGTCTAATACTATTCTTTCTGTGTTAATATATATGGCTGAAGATAAAGGTTTCTTCAGATAGAGTAACCATCCCCATTAACCACATTTAGTTGCAGATGATTTATTGAAATAGGCTTAATGGACAGTTTTGAACATTTCAGAGAAATATAAAATTACTTTGCCCTTTTCTAATGAAACAGAGATTGAGAGAGTAAGAGAACTCTTCACTTATCTACATTAAGCAAAGCATCAGGACGGAAGAATGGAACTGTCTCTAAGAATTCTGGAGCTGTAATATTTGTACAGGCAGACAGACCAGAGCGAGAAATTGTGATTTCCCCAGAATTAAATGTAGCTGGAGGTGGTAGCATATTCCTCGATAAGAGTTACATGACTAGAGGCAGCTGTGAATGATCCAGGACACAAGAGGAATGGTTAGAAGAAATACAGACAGGGTAATTGCAGACATGGGCAGAAAAAAACTGAGGTGATCTCACTGTTCTCTAAACACTCCTTCCAGAGTTTTCATATCTTTATTGTTGCTTCCATTTTTCTCATATTTTCTCTTGTGTCTGAAATGTATGTTTTCCATCCATGTAATGCTATGTCTTCACCATCCCTCAGCACTATTATAATTGCGGTCTTAATATTTCCTTGTGGCGGGGACTGTCCTGTGCCTTGTAGAATGTTTAGCAATATCCCCAGCCTCTAAGCACTAGACAGTAATAGTAATCTCCTCTCTGCCAAGTTCAAACAACCCGATTAGTCTCCAGACATTGTCATATATCTCTTGAGGGTTGGGAGCAAAATCATCCTGATTAAGAACCACTGATCTACATGATTTACCGCCTTTGGCATTGACTTAAAATTTAATGTATGCTGATTTCAATTGGAGTCTACAAATATTCATGGATTATTTCCTGAGCTAGATGCTGGGGATGCAAAAATGAAATATAAATATGTGAAATCTGCTCTGCTAGAGATCAGATATTTCTGCATATATATACCTTAAGTTTCTTAAAGGAAAATAATGAATAAATACAACAGACATTTATTGAGCATTTTATATGTATCTAGCTCTACTTTAAGAGCTTTTACATGTGTTAACTTGTTGAACTTTTACAATGACCTTTGGGGTCAAACCATTAATATCTTATATTTACTAGCCTCCATTTTTCTTTTCAGCAGCTAGTGCAGTGTTTTGTTTGTTACTTAAGGATATTACTGCTTGATCAATGGGGAAACAAAAGATCTATACCTAGAATCTACTGTTCTTTGACTTTGCGCCTGTGTATGTGTGTGTGTATTTTTTTTTAACCAAAAAAAACCCTCTTTACCCTTTTCTCTTTCCCGAGGAATGGTAGCATTTAACACCACCCTTATAAATACATGCTGGACTACTTGTAAACTATTTTAAGTTTCTGGAAAGCACTTATCAAGAACACCTCATGCTTGTGCTTTTATCCAAATTGAGAAAGTTGTTTATTGGCAATAAAAAGTTTCTGCAAACTTGAGTAGTTATAGTGTCCTCTCCAATGGCTTTCATCTGTCACATCAAATCAAATTTACTGCTTCTTAAATTATACATACTTTCCAAAATAGGCATCTCATAACTTTGAAATGAAGAGTAAGGCATGCATTTACAGATGTGCAGAGAATGTAGCCAAGATATCAGCACTGAAAGAACTACAGGGACTGATGTTGATGTTGAAGCAAGAGGTGTGGACCCAGCTCCTATTAGTTACCAGGAGACCTGGTAGAACCAGAGCTGCTGCTGCCTTGAAGCCTTCCCTTATTTGTGCTTGCTTAGAAGTCACATCGAGACAACTGAAGTAGCAGCTGTGCTGGGAGAGTGGGTGGCTCTTAAACCAAGTCAGCACTTTGACTTGCCACTTTATCTGTTTTAACACAGGGTAGTAAGCTGCACGGTATTTAAATAGGTCCTAATTGCAATTGCCTTGACATTTGCCTAGTATATACCTCCTCAGGATGTGGGAGGATATTTCTTCCCTGAGCAAGACCAAAATATTCTTTCCAAAATGTATGCTTCACTGTGCTGGCTGATCATCCAGATGTTTCACATTATGCTGGGTCAGCATGCAGGTGAGAGGGAGCAGATATGTCTAATTTTTACTTATAAAGTGGGAGTTCCCCTGCCCCTGATTTGCTTATAAAAAAATACTTGTGTGCCTGTAAAAATTCATATACCTGCAGATATCTGGGTTCCAACCCAGATCTACAGAATCAGAATTTCCAGGGGAGCGGATTAGTAGAACAATTATAAGCAAATAAACAATCTTATTTATTTAGCAATTATCATACATGATCCCTATAACAATTTAAAAATATATTAATGGAAATGGTACTGTGTAAGTAACCTTATGAATAGCTTTAGAACTATTTCATCTCTTCTTGATCCTACTCATTACTGAGGACTATCTGAGAGGCAAGCCTTGAACCCCAATACATTTACCTTACAAAAATTTGTACTATTATATGTATATATATAAATGTAAGAGATGTTATGTATTATACAATATTATCTATTATATATGTGTATAATATACATGCTATATTTTATTACATACTATATTGTATTACATATTATATACCATTATATATTAATATATTTTAGAATAAGAGAAAGTAGCAGAATTCAACATTAATGTTAAATTAATATTTTGATGACAAAAAAGTAACTAGCACTTAAAAGAACATTTCAGCACAGGCCTTGAAATCAGGTGGGCCTGGGTTTGAATACTGTCCTTTTCATTTATGGACTAACTACTACAGCTATTGTTTTCTTTTGGTCTGAAGAGACAAAAGTAAAGAAGTAGAAAATGCTTTGGTAATGACTTTTCATATGTAATATCCTGGCAACTGAAATATGTGAGTAGCCCCCACATCCTGCAGCCCCTCCTAATAAATAAAGAAGGAAGAATGAAGGGAGATAAAAGGGAAAATTTAAAAAAAGGGAAGGATGGATGAAAGGAGATAAAAGGATCACTTTATATGCTTTGAGTTTACACAAAGGATAAGAATGAAAACCATAGAAACCGACAAAAAATTTGGCGTAGAATATTTGGATATTACATACTCCAGTTACCATAAAATTCACAGAAGGCACCAATGGACAAGAAATCTATGAAGAGATGTTCAATCTCATTAGGAATGAGGAAAATGCAAATCAAAGCAATAATGATGTGACATTTCACATTCAACTGACTGGCAAAAATGAAAATGTCTGACTTCTAGTGAGGTTGCATATTGACAAAACAGCTTGGGAGGGCAATATCTAATAAACTTGAAGAAGTATATATTCTCATCTGCAAACCTCTGCCTTTTTAAATGTCCTAACACAACATCTCTCAAATTCTAATGTGCTTCTGAATCACCTGGGGCTATTGTTCAAATGCAGGTTTGGTTTATGAGGTCTCAGTGGGGACTGATATTCTGCATTTGTAACATGTTCCCAGTTGATGCCAATACTGCTAATTCATGGACCATGCACCGATTCATAAAATGAACGAATTCCTAGAAACACAGTGCTTCCCTAGGCTCGATCAGAAAGAAATAGAATTCCTGAACAGACCAATATCAAGTACTAGAATTGAAGCAGCAATAAAAACCTTCCTAAAAAGAAAAGTCCCAGACCAGATGGTTTCTACCAGACTTACAAAGAAGAACAGGTGCTTATCATACAGAAATTATTCCACAACATCAAGAAGGAAGGAATCCTCCCCAACACATTTTAGAAAGCCAACATCACCCTGCTACCAAAACCAGGAAAGGGCTCAACAAAGAAAACTATAGGCCAATATCCCTTATGAATATAGATGCAAAAATAAAATTAATAAAATCTTAGTGAATTGAATGCAGCTACTCATCAAAAAAAATAATCCATCACGACCAAGTTGGCTTCATCCCATAGATGTAGGGATGGTTCAACATACACAAATCTATAAATGTAATTCACCACATAAAGAGAAGTAAAAATGAAGACCATATGATACTCTCAATAGATGTAGAAAAGCCTTTGACAAAATTCAGCACCCTTTTATGATAAGAATGCTTAATAAAATAGGCATAGATGGGACTTACCTCAAAATGATAAAAGCCATACATGACAAAACCACAGCCAGCATCATACTGAATGGGGAAAAATTGAAAGCATTTCCACTTAGAACTAGAACCAGATAGGGTTGTCCTGTATTACCACTTTTATTCAACATAGTCCTGGAAGTCCTAGACAGAGTGATCAGACAAGAGAAGAAAATAAAGGGCATCCAAGCAATATGGAGATACTTTAAAGAGATACAAGTAGATCTACCATTTCATCCAGCAATCCCATTACTGGGCATCTACCCAAAAGAACAAAAGACATTCTAGAAAAAAGACATCTGCACTCAAATGTATATAGCAGCACAATTCACAATTGCAAAGATGTGGAAACGACTCAAGTGCCCATCAATACATGAGCGTATTAATAAAATGTGGTGTATGTGTACCATGGAGTACTATTCAGCTATAAGAAACAATGGTGATATAGCACCTCTTGTATTTTCCTGGATAGAGCTGGAACCCATTCTACTAAGTGAAGTATCGCAAGAATGGAAAAATAAGCACCACATGTGTTCACCAGCAAATTGGTATTAACTGATCAACCCCTAAGTGGACATATAGGAATAACATTTATCGGGCGTCAGGCAGACGGGAGGGGGGAGGAGGGGATGGGTATATACATACATAATGAATGTGATGTGCACCATCTGGGGGATGGACACACTTGAAACTCTGAGTCCCAGGG
>CAUYRT010095004.1:0-35902 GCA_963574885.1 Lepilemur ruficaudatus
GTGCCAAGCACTGAGATCAGAAATGGAAGAAAACCTGCTTTGGTGAGAAAATGATAGTTCATTTGATTTTGGACAAGCTGTAGTTACTCCTGGAGAAGTTGAGTGTATTGTTGGCTATACAAACCTGAAACTTCACAAAATTACTTAGCCTAGAGCTATGGATGTGGGAATCATAAAAAAGATGATGATTAAAGCCATGATAGCATCTAGCACATCTGAAAATGAGCCTGTAATGGAGATTGTCGTGAGTGGCAGACTGTAATCTAATAGCATGGTGTTAAAAAGAATATTTTTTAGAATGCAATTTTATCATAAAAAGTGTGCTCAGTATTGTTCAATATGATGAGATTGGAAAAGCATCCACTCTATGGTGGCAGGTTATTGGTCATAGACTTTCGAAAAAGCAGTTTAAGTAGAGAAGTGGCACCAGAAACCCAAATAGAATCAATAGAGAAGTAAGCGTGGTGAAGATATACAGGCATTTATTTATGACAGTTTTTTTTTTGAAAGCCAGGACTTAAGTCTTATATGAAGTAGTCACGTAACAAAAACATTTGTACTTCCTTAATATTTTGAAATAAAAAATAAATACAGAAAGTTGACATTCAGAAGAGGAAAAAAATTCCAACAACAAAAAAATGCCTGAGATGTAAGGAGGATTTTATGTTGTCAAATATGGGACAATAAAGCCCATTTAAATACTGAAGAGGAGGAAGTTATAGTTATGGTTTAGAGGTTTATGTCTCCTCCAAAACTTACGCTGAAACTTGGCCACCAATTTGGTGATTATTAAGAGGTGGGTCCTTTCAGGTATTGATTAAATCACAGGGCTCTGCTGTCATGAGAGGATTAACGCCTTACAAAAGGGCCAGAGGGAACTAGCTTAGGCCCTTTTTCTCCTTCCATTCTTCCTCCAGGCAGGTGAGGGCATACAAGCATTAGCCCCTTCTTGCCCTGTGAGGACCTGCTGAGAGGGCTGTTGGCAGACATCAAATGCTGGTGCCTTGATTTTGGACTGTTCACATTCTAGAACTATAAAAATTAAATTAATGTTCTTTATAAAACACTCAGTCTCAGGTATTTTGTTTAAAAAGCACAAACAGACTAAGACATCTGTTATAAGTAAAACCTTGTAGAGAGATGAGACAAAAGAAGAGCAAGATCTCTGGAAAGGCAAGATGCCCTGAAATGCAGATATTATTTAAAGGGAACAGGATATACCTTCCTAAGAAGAGAGAACGGGGGAACAGTGAGAGTGAATATAAGTAGGATTGTACATTTAACAGCATCAAGTTGAACCGTTTTCTTCCTGATGGCTTTTATTTTGTTGATGAAATAAATATGTGATCATCTGTAAGATAGCGGCAAGGGCAAAGGGAGATTTGGATTCTAAATTCCTAGCAGAAGCTCTGGGGAAAAGGTACAATAGTGAATGGGAGAGAAAATTGATTAAGACATCATGGGATGATTGCTGCATACACTTGGGGCTTCTGTTAAATGAATGAAGGAGGAAACCAATTACTGCATGGGTTTGGACACCTGCTAGACAAGAGAGAAATAATTTCCAAGGGAATAGCAACAACAGCAGAAGTCTCTAAATTGTAGCGAATTTGTCATTAGGTTCAGGGAGTAGTGTGTTCCCTGGGGTTCCAGTGTGTTTTAAAAAAAAAAAAAAGACTTTAGAGAATGGATAAGAAATTGGGAAAACCATCAAGTCCCAAGAGCAAAGACAGATGAGACAAGCATCCTGAGCAGCATGAAGAGCTCCAGGTCTGATAGGAACAAAAATAACTATATAAAGGTATCAGTAATCACAAAGATAGTAGCTAACATACATGTCACATTGTCACAGCCTATGCAAATTGTCTCACATAATCCTCCCTGAGAAGTTATAAAGAGATATTATTACTTCCCCCATTATGTAGATAAGAAAAAAAAACAAAAAAAGCAAAAACAAAGGCAGAAACTTCGTGATAAGGCTTCCAGGTCAAGGGAATACAAGATGTCTCAGTTCGTTGGATATACTAGTGATATGTGCCTTAATGTAGGCTTTTGGCATTAAGCTTGCCTTTCATATCTTGCCTCTGACACATAAATTCCAATTATCCCCTTCTCAAGGGAGACAACCTAAAGTGACCTATGCCATTCCATTTGCAGTTTACAATTCAAAATCAGTCCTCTCATTAGGCTTGCATAATCTCCTTACAAACTGGCAACAAATAAACCAAAATTCAATTTGTCTTTGATCATCAGATTTACAACAGGGGAACAGGAACTGAAAGTACAAAACTAAAATTTTGATTTGGAAAAGGGAAGAATGAGAAACATCCTTTATTCATTGAGCCAGGCAAGTTATCAAATCTCACAGGTATAAAGAGTGACAACTTTCTTCTCTGAGTGTTAGCCCATCTGTTAGACTCTTATCCTATGCTTGCAGAACTCTTTTGTGCCATAGACTTTCTGGTCCCTGACTTTGTTCATGGAGAATTTTTGTTCCTATCTTTCATTGGGAAACCAGGGTAAAAATAAAGCTTGGGAAAAACTTAAATAAGAGATGTTATTAATCTAAATATGGTGGTGAGAGCAAGTTTCAAAATGAAAAAATGAATTGCTTTGACAAAAATATTAATTGACAGATTGAGAGGACCTATTGGAAATTAGTGTCAAAGAAGAACAAAATATTAACAATTTCTCCTAAGAGTTGAACAAATTATGTGTAAGAATAATGATGCCACTGAGAGCAACAGGGTTTTCCATATCTCCTTTGAATAAATTAGTCTATCCTGCAGCAAAATGTGAAAAAGCAAGTGAGATATAGAGCTAAATTTGACCTCTGATTATGACATGCACTTCATGCACTTAAGTAATCAAAACTACTATGATGTAAATGTAAAACACAAAACTATAAAACCCCTAGAAGATAACATAAGAGAAGACTAGATGGCCAAGGATTTGGTGAAGACCCTTTAGATATAATATCAAAGGCACATTCCATGAAAGAAAGAATTGTCCAGGTGGAATTCATTAAATTTAAAAAGTTCCTGCTATGTGAAAGACACTGAGAAGAGACTAAAAAGAGAAGCTACAGACTGGGAGTGAATATTTGCAAAAGGCATCTGATAAAGGACAGTTTTTAAAAGTATAAACAGAATTCTCAAAACTCAACAGTAAGAAAACTAACAACCTGATTAAAGAGTAGGTCAAAGACATTAACAGATATGTCATCAAAGAAGATAAACAGATGGCAAATAAACCTATGAAAAGATGCTCCACATCATGTCATCAACAAATTGGAAAATCAAACAATGAGTTAACACTGCACACCAATTAGAATGACTAGAATCAGAGCACTGACAACATTAAATGCTTGTGAGGATGTAGAGGAACAGGAACTCTCATTCACTGTTGATCAGAATGCAAAATGGTATGACCACTTTGGAAGACAGTTGGCAGTTCCTTACAAAATTAAGCATACTTTTCCCATAAGATCCAGCAATCACTCTCCTTCTTATTTACCTAAAAAAGTTGAAAACGTATATCCATGAAAAAAAAAAACTATACATAGATGTTTACAGCAGCTTTATTCATAATTGCCAAAACTTGGAAGCAATCAAGATGTCCTTAAGTAAGTGAAAGAATGGATTTTGGTACATCAAAACAATGCAATATTATTCAACCCTAACAAGAAGAAAACTACCAAGACATGAAAAGACATGGAGGATATATCTAAATGAGCCCACACACACTATTATTCCAAGTATATTACATTGGGGAAAAGGCAAAACTATGGAGACAATATAAAGATCAGTAGTTGCCAGAGGTGTTTGTAGGGGGAGGGAAGGATGGAGTGGAAGAACACAGAAAATTTTTAGGGCAGTGATACAAATCTGTATGAATCTATAACATGGACACATAACATTGTAAATTTGTCCAAACCCATAGGATGCAAAAATACCAAGATTGAACTCTAATATCATATAAACTAATATTGAACTCTAAAATCACATAAACTATGGTTTGGGGTAATAATGATTTGTCAATGTCAATTGATATTTTGTAACAAATGTATCACTCTGGAGGAGGATGATGATAAAGAGGGGGGCTATGCATGTACAAAGGTAGGGGGTATATGGGAAATCCATGTACCTTATGGGAAATCCATGTACTTTCTGTTTCATTTTGCTGTGAACCTAAAACTTCTCTAAAAAAGAAAGTCTATTATAAATGCAAAAATGTTACTATAATATGAAATGTTTCATAATCCTATATCAATAAAATGAAGTATATGTGTGTGTTTGTGTGCACATATGCACACACAACTTACAAAACCAACAAATGAGTTCTAAAAGTTCAGAATTTGGCTGATGATGTATTGAGTTTTATTTGTCGACTGATCATGCTATATTTCCAAATTTGAACTCTATTTAAATTTTTTCCTATTTCCCTATCAATGCATTTAATATTATTGATTCACCTTCATTTTTTATGGGGGTACAAATGTTTAGGTTACATATATTGCCCTTTCCCCCACAACCCCCCGAGTCAAAGCTTCAGGCGTGTCCACCTTCCCCCCTACGGTGCAAATCGAACTCATTATGTATGTATATACCCATCCTCTCCTCCCCTCACTCATCGGCCCGATGGCAGATAATTGTTATTCCTATATGTGCACTTACGTGTTCATCAGTGAAACCAATTTGCTGGTGAGTACATGTGGTGCTTATTTTTCCATTCTTTGCATACTTCACTTAGTAGAACGGGTTCCAGCTCTATCCAGGAAAATACAAGCGGTGCTATATCACCATTGTTTCTTATGGCTGAATAGTACTCCATGGCATACATATACCCTATTTTATTAATCCACTCATGTATTGATGGGCACTTGGGTTGTTTCCACATCTTTGCAATTGTTAATTGTGCTGCTATAAACATTCGAGTGCAGGTGTCTTTTTTATAGAGTGTCTTTTGTTCCTTTGGGTAGATGGCCATTAATGGGATTGCTGGATCAAATGGTAGACTTATTTGCATTGCTTTACAGTATCTCCATATTGCTTTCCACAGAGGTTGCCTAGTTTGCCATCCCACCAGAAATGTAGGAGTGTTCCTATCTCTCCGCATCCATGCCAACATGTATTGTTTTGGGACTTTTTGATAAAGGCCGTTCTCACTGGAGATAAGTGATATCTCATTGTGGTTTTGATTTGTATTTCCCTGATGATTAGAGATGTTGAGCATTTTTTCATATGTTTGTGGGCCATTATTCTGTCTTTTTTTGGAAAGTTTTTGTTCATGTCCTTTGCCCACTTTTTGATAAGGTTATTTGATTTTTTCTTGCTGGTTTTCCTGAGTTCTAAAGATTCTAGTTATCAGACTTTTATTGGATGTGTAGCTTGCGAAAATTTTCTCTCATTCTGTAGGTTGTCTGTTTGCTTTTGTGGCAGTTTCTTTGGCTGTGCAGAAGCTTTTTAATTTGATCAGGTCCCATTTATTTATTTTTGCTGATGCTGTGATTGCCTTTGGGTCTTCTTCATAAATTCCTTGCCTAGGCCAATGTCTACAGGAGTATTTCCAACATTTTCCTCCAGAATTCTAATTGTTTCATACCTAAGGTTCAAGTCTGTTACCCAGCATGGGTTGATTTTTTTTATATGAAATTGAAATACCTTTTATTGGAACACAACTATTTTTATTCATTTTCATATTTACTACCTCTCACAACAATGCTTGGGGCTTGAAATACTTTTTATTTATTTATTTATTTTTACAAATCATGTCTTTACTCCATATTAAGTGTACAATTCAGTGATTATTAGTAAATTTACCAAGTTGTACAGCTATTCACATAACTCAATTTTAGGGAATGTCCTTCTCCTTTTTGAGACCCTTAATTCCCTTCCCCAACTACATTTCAAGCATTCCCCTCCCCTCCACAGTGCTCACCAATCCCTCAGATGTGTGTCTACCCTCCACCCCCCGAATCCCTAGTGAATATCACCACCATTTGAGCACCTTAGTATTAATCAGTCAGTACCAATTTGATGGCGAGTACATGTGGGGCCCATTCTTGTGGTCTTGTGTCACCTCACTTCAAATAATGGGTTCAAGATTAATCCAGGATAATACAAGCAGTGCTAGCTCACTGTCATTTCTTAAAATAGAGTAATATTCCAATGTAAACATATACCAAATTTTAACAATCCTCTCATGACAGGCACTTGGGTTGTTTCCATGACCTAGCAATAGTGAATTGTGCTGCCATAAACATTCGGGTGCAGATTAAGCCATTAACATTTATTGAAAGGATTGAAATTTGAGGAAGTTTTCCAATTGAAATTTGAATGGAAACCTTCCTCAAATTTCAATCCTTTCAATAAATGTTAATGGCTTAAACTGTCCTCTGAAGAGAAATAGACTGGAAGAGTGGATAAGAATCCACAAGCCCAGTATCTTCTGTATATGGGTTGATTTTTGTGAGAGGTGAAAGGTGTGGATCCTGTTTCAGTCTTCTACATGTGGCTATCCAGTTTTCGCAGCATCACTTATTGGATAAGGATTCTTTTCCTCAGTGTGTGTTTTTGTCTGCTTTATCTGCGTCATATAGCCATCTAATCTTTTTATCGAATATTAGATGGCTATATGAGGATGGTTTTATATGTGGATTCTCTGTTCTGTTCCACTAGTCAATGTCCCTGTTCTTGTGCCAATCCCAAGCTGTTTTAAATACGATAGCCTTGTAGTATAGTTTGAAGTCTGGTAAATTGATACCTCCCATTTTGCTTTTATTGCCTAGGATTGCTTTTGCTATACAGGGTCTTCTCTGGTTCCATACGAAACATAATTTTTTTCCCTTATCTGTGAAAAATGATGATGATATTTTAATGGGGATTGCATTGATTCTGTAGATCACTTTGGGTAGTATAGACATTTTAACAATGTTGATTCTGCCACCCCACGAGCATGGTATGGTCTTTCACCTGTTTACGTCCTCTGCTATTTCCTTTCTCAGTGTTATGAACAAGGCTTTCCCCTTTTTCTTTGCAATCTTCCCACACACACAGATACATACATTCATACATAATAACAATAACAACAACAACCGCTACTTGTCCTAGCCAGCTGTCAGTGTTGTAATTTTGCTATTATTTGCACTTGTTGGGCTGGGGGCAGAGTGGGCAAAGATACAAAGATACAGTGTAATTTCCTCCAGGTACCTTATTTCCATAGAAAATCCTGTATTTCATAACCCCTCTGAAGCCCAGATTTGAATTTTCCACTCTCCAGAGTTTCCAGTTTTACTTTGTATCCTAAGGTGTAAGGAATATGCCTAGAATAAAAGATTCTAATAACTTTCTACTTCCAGAAAGCAGAAAATGCAAGTGTTCATTTTTCAATTTTTTTTTCCTTGGTCACCCAAGAAGACAAGCAAGGCACAGATTCAAACTCAAAATAAAGAAAAATGTCTAAGAATTAGAGCTATTCTATTACAGCATAAAGTGGGATATATCTGAAAGCAATAACCTTCCCATCACTGGAAGTATTCAAGCAGGAACTGAAGAAATAATTGGTTGAGATTTTGTTAAAAGGGGTTCAACATTCACTGGAGAAAAGATGGTTTCCTCAATAAATGGCGATGGGAAGACTAAATATCCATATACTGAACAATGAAACTAGACTCCTGTCTCTAATCATATACAAAAGTCAGATCAAAATGAGTAAAGACTTCAATGTGAGACCCAAAACCTTGAAACTACTAGAAGAAAACATAGGTAAATGCTTCAGGACATGGTCTGGGCAGAGATTTCATAGATAAGACCTCAAAAGTACAGGCAACAAAAGCAACAAAAGCAAAAATAGACAATTGGGATTATATATAAACTAATGAGCTTTGGAACAAGGAAATAATCAGCAGAGTGAAGAAAGATAAGCTACTGAATGGGAGAAAATATTTCTGACCTCTAATCCATGAGATTAATATACAGAATATACAGGGAACTTTAACACCTCAACAGAAAAAAAATAAGCAATCTTATTTTTAAAATGGGCAAGTGATCTGAATAGATATTTTTCAAAAGAAGTCATACAAAGGGAAGAATATGGAAAAATGTTCAACATCACTAATCATCAGTGAAATGCAAGTTGAAACCACAATGTGATACCATCTTACCCCAGTTAGAATGGCTATTATCAAAAAGACAAATAATAACAAATGATGGCAAGGATGCAGAGAAAAGGAAACTCTTATACACTGTAGGAAGGTAAATTAGTACGGCCATCATGGAAAAAAGCATGAAGGTTCTTCAAAAAACTAAAATAAAACTACCATGTGATCCAAAAATCCACTACGATATATATATCTCCAAAGGAAAGGAAATGGGTATGTCAACAAGACATCTGTACTACCATGTTTATTGCAGCACTATTCACAATAGCCAAAATACGGGATCAACATAAGTGTCCATCAACAGACGAATGGATAAAGAAAATACAGGACACATACATAATGGAATACTTTTGTCCATAAAAAAGAATGAAATCCTGTCATTCACATGGATAAGTTTAGAGGACATTATATTAAGTGAAATAAGTCAGGCATAAAAGATAAATACCTCCTTAGTTAAATATATTCCTAGGTATTTTATTTTCTTTGTTGCTATGGTGAAGGGTATTGAGTCTTTGATTTGGTTCTCAGTTTCACTGTTGTTGGCATATAGGAATGCTACTGATTTCTGTACATTGATTTTGTAACCTGAGACTTTGCTGAATTTGTTTATCAATTCGAATAGTTTCATGGCAGACTTCTACAGAGAGAACTACAAAACACTTTGGAAGGAAATAGCAGAGGGCATAAACAGGTAGAAAACCATATCATGCTCATGGGACAGCAGAATAAATATTGTTAAAATGTCTATACTACCCAAAGTGATCTACAGATTCAATGCAATCCCTATGAAAATATCAACATCATTTTTCACAGATCTAGAAAAAATAATTCTACACTTTATATGGAACCAGAGAAAACCCCATATAGCAAAAGTAATCTGAAGCAAAAAGAACAAATTGGGAGGCATCAATTTATCAGACTTCAAACTATGCTACAAGGCTATAGTAACTAAAATACTATAGTACTGGCACAAGAACAGAGACATAGACCAATGGAACAGAACTGAGAACCCAGATGTGAAATCATCCTCATATAGTCATCTAATCTTTGACAAAGCAGACAAAAACATACACTGGGGCAAGAATCCTTTTTCAATAAATGGTGCTGAGAAAATTGGACAGCCACATGGAGAAGACTGAAACAGGATCTGCACATTTTACCTCTCACAAACATCAAATCACAGTGGATAACAGACTTAAACCTAAGGCATGAAACCATAAGAATTCTAGAAGAAAATGTTGGAAAAACTCTCATAGACATTGACCTAGAGAAAGAATTTATGAAGAAGACCCAAAAGGCATTCACAGCATCAACAAAAATAAATAAATGGGACTTGATCAAATTAAAAGCTCCTGCACAGCCTAGGAAACTATCATGAGAGCAAACAGACAACACATAGAATGGGAGAAAATATCTGCATGCTACACATCCAATAAAGGGCTAATAACTAGAATCTATATAGAACTCAGGAAAATCAGCAAGAAGAAAATCAAACAACCCTATCAAAAAGTGGACAAAGGACATGAACAGAAACTTTTCAAAAGAAGATAGACTAATGGCCAAGAAACATATGAAAAAATGCTCAACATCTCTAATTAACAGGGAGATACAAATCAAAACCACCATGAGATATCACTTAACTCCAGTGATAATGGCTTTTATCAAAAAGTCCCAAAAAAAATAAATGTTGGTGTGGATGTGGAGAGATAGGAATATTCATACACTGCTGGTGGGACTGCAAACTAGTACAACCTCTATGGAAATTAATATGGAGGTACCTCAAAGAGCTAAAAGTAGAACCACCAGTTGATCCAGCAATCCCATTACTGGGCATCTACCCAAAGAGAAAAAAGACATTCTATAAAAAAGACATGTGCACTAGAATGTTTACAGCAGCACAATTCACAATTGCAAAGATGTGGAAACAACGCAAGTGCCCATCAATACATGAGTGGATTAATAAAATGTGGCGTATGTATACCATGGAGTTCTATTCAGCCACAAAAAAACAATGGTGAGCTAGCACCTCTTGTATTACCCTGGATAGAGCTGGAGCCAATTCTACTAAGTGAAGTATCACAGAATGAAAAAACAAGCACCACATGTACTCACCACCAAATTGGTATTAACTGATCAACACTTATGTGCACATATAGTAGTAACATTCATCAGGTATCAGGCAGGTGGGGGAAGGGAAGAGGTGATGGGCATATTCACACCTAATGGGTGCAGTGCACACTGTCTGGGGGATGGGCATGCTTGAAGCTCTGAGTTGGATGGGGCAAAGGAAATATATGTAACCTAAACATTTGTAACCCTGTAATATGCTAAAATTTAAAAAAAGAAAAGATAAATACCAAATGTTCTTGCTCATATATGGAAGCTAAAAAGAGTTGATCTCATAGAAGTAGAGAGTAGAATAGTGGTAACAAGAGACTGGAAAGGGTAGGAGAAAGGGAGTATGAGAAGAGGTTACTTAACAGATACAAAGTTATAGCTCAATAAGAAGAATAAATTCTAGTGTTCTATAGCACTGTAGAGTGACTACAGTTAACAATTTACTGTATGTTTTCAAATAGTTAGAAGAGAGCATTTTGAACATACCAAACACAAAGAAATTGTAAATGAGATGATAGATATACTAATTACCTTGATTTGATCATTACACATGTCATACATATGTTGAAATATCACACTGTACCCCGTAAATATATATAATTTTGTGTGTCAGTAAAAAATAATTTTAAGTGGTTAACATGGTTTTAAAAAAATGGGGAGGGAGGGACAAAGGATTCAAGTATCTAACAAGGGATTGGAAGAGATGGCCTTTAAGTTGCTTCTGAGGTTATTATTCCTTATTTTCAGTAGGTCTTAGGTATGCTTGACTAAAATAGTGTCTGGGATTGGAACTTGGGTTGTGTGGATTCCACAGCTCAAGAACAAATAGATCAAGCCCCACCTCACCAATACAGTCAACCTCTTTCCTGATATCTCAATCTTGTTTCATCTCTGTTGGTGGAGAAGGTTCCCAAAAGCCTTAGTCTCAGCTTTTCAATGTCTACAGAGCCTGTGTGTAAACACTGAATGCAATTATGTGATTAACAGGAAAGCAGATTGTAAATAGGAATAAAGGTAGTCACACCAAGGCTTCATGGAAGTTAGTGAAGTGGATTTCAAGGTTTTACTGGTTATACAAATCAAAACATCAAGGCAGTAAGTCCTTGCTTGAGTCAATATTTATCTTTCAGGTTAATCAGTCTGGAAGTTAAACAAAAACAAGAATTAATTGTTCTGGCTATCTTCTCCATATACATAATCACTTAAGCAATACAAGTTGGATTGGTGCCTGGCTGCATAAAAATTGACTATTGGGACGTTCTTTTTGCAAAGGAACATTCTAAAGGCAAAATGGCCCAAGAAGCTTGTGAAAAGTCATTCTTTTTCTAAGAACTATGTACAATTATAGTTAAGGCAGAAAGTTGTTATCACTGAACTCAGCAGCAGCCAATAGAGAGAACCCATTTGTATATGAGAATTGACTATTTAACACTATTAGCAAAGTGTCATTGGTCCTACATGGTGTGAATGATAGCAAGGCTCACTTTCATTTCTTTTTCCATCAACAAACAATTGTTTTGTTATCATTGTTGTTGTTTTTATAGGTAGAAATTCCATGTTATTTGAAATGTGTCCTACCACTACACAGCTTCCTTTCACAGAGGGAACCTGGCAGACAAAATTGATTCAGAATCAAGTGGTGGAAGAAAAACCCAGGATCCAAGAGGAGAGGTCACTTAATGTAACAAGGGCAAGAAATAACAATGTGGAACAGGAACCAGAATTATGTATTTGTCAGCAGTGGTATACAAAGGATGAAGATGAATATTTTACCGCTGACATTGTTTAGAATTGTTTATTCATGGTTGTCATACAAAGCAG
This sequence comes from Lepilemur ruficaudatus, assembly GCA_963574885.1. Classification (NCBI taxonomy): domain Eukaryota; kingdom Metazoa; phylum Chordata; class Mammalia; order Primates; family Lepilemuridae; genus Lepilemur; species Lepilemur ruficaudatus. The sequence continues at coordinate 12,101 of CAUYRT010095004.1, forward strand.
ACCAAACTGTAGTAAGTTTTGTTGTTTTTCAACTTTATAGAGACCATGCATCCCTTCATTGCTGCACTAGGACAGGACCTGTCCTGCCTCACCCTTGGTAAGGCACTGTTTGTGAGTATTCCCAAGCCTTTCTTCCTCATAGCCTCTCCTCAATACTCCTCCTTTCAAAAAATATTCCATGTCTGCCAGGTGGTCCTCAGAGCCTCTTATTTTGCTAATCAAGTAATGAATAAAAGGATTTGAGAAATGGAAGGAAGCAAGGATAAATTACAGGGCTTTTTTATTGAAAAAAAGAGATACTTAGAGGAATAGAAAATGAATCTATTCAAAATGTTGTGATGGATCAAACTACCCCTGTTCCACCACCAGTACCATCATAATTACCACAGTGGAATTAAGGATGCTTAGAGGATTCAAGAGTCAAGAACCCCTTTAAGAAGGGCTGAGCTTTAGGAAAGTATAGGAATTGGAAGTGAGAAAGGTTTGGGGGCAACAGCTCAGGAGCCATTTATCTTAAACAACACTGGGGAGATTGCAAAAGAGAGAGATAACCTACAAATAAGCAACCTGGTTTGGTCTGGTCAATGAAATTGAGGACAGATTATTTTTGGTAGAAAATAATAAAGGTCTAAAAACTTATTTGTCACCTTTAACCTGGGAAGATCAATCTGGTTAAAACTCCTAAAACACAGGAATTCTTTCAACTGCTTTAAGAGGCATTTCTACCTCTACTCCAAATAGAGAAAATCAGGCAGGAACATAATTAGATTAATTGAGGTCACGCAGCAAGTGCAGAACACAGCGGAAAATAATGCACAGGCTTCATGAATCCCCTTTCACTACCCCCTTCGCCAAACTTCTCTCCTTTTATTACCCTCTTGACATCAATTTCCAAAGACAAACAACTCTAGCCCGTGTATATAAAATGTCGTGTCTTGTGGTTTAACTCTACCAAAAATAGCATGAATATCCTGAAGCTAGGATAAGAAACCATGGGTTCTCTCTCTGTTGTCCATAGAATGAGATCTTATGAAAGTCAATGTTCCAAAGAAATGCCAGACATGACTTCTCTATTCCCAATCTCTTTTTCTTCTCTGCCTTTTTGTCAATCTTCCTCTATAGAAACAAATCATCTACAATTAAAAAAAAAAACTGATGAAAATCTATGAGTCAATGCATACTCTGGATATGTGGGGATTATGTAAAGTTATGTTCTGAAGATGTACAACTGTGTGTATACTGAGATACAAACGTGTGTTTACTTATAGATTCATACAAACACACACACACACAAATGCACACACATACACCCTCCCTTTGCTATTTATTTTTACCTCAATAACTGGAAAATTATCTCCTTTATATTCTGTCCTAGGTACTCCTCATCCTTACCCAAGTCAGTTTTGAATGGTTGTGGAAACAACCAAAGGAAATATCGGGTGTCAGGACTCTGATTGGAGTTGGATATTTTTTCCAACTTCATTGAGGTATCATTGACAAATAAAATTTATTTATATTTAAGGAGCAAAAAGTGATGATTTGATATACATTGTGAAATGGTTACTAAAATCAAGCTAATTACCATATCCATCACCTCACACAGATACCCTTTTTTTTCTTTTGGTGAGAACATTTGAGATCAACTCTCTTAGCAAATTTTAAGTATAAGATGCATTGTTATTAACTATAGTGACCAAGATGTACACTCGATCTCCAGAACTTATTCATCTAATAACACAAAGCTTATACCCTTTGACTAACATCTGCCCATTTACCCCAACCACAGATGCTGGTAACCACCATTCTACTCTGTTTCTATGAGTTAGACTTTTTTAGATTCCACATAGAATTGAGATCATGCAGTATTTGTCTTTTTGTGTCTCACTTATTTCATTCAGCATAATGTCCTCCAGGTTCATCCATGTCACAAATGGCAGGATTTCCTCCTTTTTATGGCTGAACTATATTCCACTGTGTGTATGTGTGGAATATTTTCATATTTTCTTTATTCATCTATCAACAGACAGGTGGTTTGTGTATGTTTTTCACATGTCAGCTATTGTGAATAATGTTGCAATGATCATAGGAATGTAGATATCTCTTCAGGAGAGTGATTTTATTTCCTTTAGATATATACTCAGAAATGGGATTGCTGGATCATATGGTAGCTCTATTTTTAATTTTTATAGAATCTCCATATTCTTCTTTATAATGCTTGTACCAATTAAAATTCCCAGCAAGAGTGTACAAGGGTTCCCTTTTCTCCACATCCCCACCACACTTGCTATCTTTTTACTTTCTGAAAGTAGCCTCCCTAATAGGTGGGAGATGATATCTATTGTGGTTTTGATTTATATTTCTCTGATGATTAGTAATGTTGAGGACTTTTTCATCAACCTGTTGCCATTTATATGTCTTCTCTGGAAAAATGTCTATTCAAATCCTTTGACTATTTTTTAAGACTATTTTTTAATTAGGTGATTTTATTTATTTTTTGCTATTGAGTTGTATGAGTCCCTTACATATTTTGGAGTCCCTTAACAGATAGATGGTTTGAAAATATTTTCTCCCATTCTATGGGTTCCATTTTCATTTTGTTGATTGTTCCCTTTGTTATGCAGAAACTTTTTAATTTTATGTAGTTAATTGTTTATTTTTTCTTTAGTTGCCTATGCTTTTGGTGTTGTATCCAAAATATTGCCAAGACCAATCAATAGCAAGAATCTTTACTCCTGTGTTTTCTTCTAGGAATTTTACCATTTCTGGTCTTATATTTTAAGTCCTTACTATATTCTAAGTTGATTTTTGTACATAGTATGAGATGAGGGTCTAATATCATTCTTCTGCTTTCATTAATAAATGAATCCACTGTTGCCAGCACCATTTATCCTTTTCTCATTGTTGTTCATGATATGATTGTCAAAGATTAGTTGACGGTGCACATGACAGTTTATTTCTGGGTCTCTATTCTGTTCCATTGGTCTATGTACCTGTTTTTGTGCTAGTACCATATTGTTTTGATTACTACAGCTTTGTAATATAATTTGAAATCAGAAAGTATGATGCCTTCAGCTTTGTTCTTTTGCTCAAGATTGCTTTGGCTATTCAGGGTCTCTCTTCTCTTCCAAACAAATTTTAGGATTGTTTTTTCTATTTCTATGAAAATGTCATCATAATTTTAATAGAAATTAAATTGAATCTGTAGATTGGGGAAGTACAGGGCTTTTAACAATATTAATTCTTCAAATTAATCTATGAATAAAGGATGTCTTTCCATTTATTTGTATCTTCCCCAATTTTTTTTTCATCAATGTATTATAGTTTCCAGTGTAGAGGTCTTTCACCTCCTTGGTTAGGTTTATTCATAAGTATTTTCTTCTTTTTGATGCTGTTGTAATTGGTATTATTCTCTTAATTTCTCTTTCAAATAGTTTGTTCTTAGTGTACAGAAACACAATTAATTTTTGCACATTTATTTTGTATCCTAAAACTTTAATGAATTCATTTATTAGTTCTAACAGTGTTTTGGTGGAGTCCTTGGGGTTTTTTTTAACGTAAGATTATGTCATCTGCAAACACAGGCAATTTACTGATTCCTTTCCACTTTGGATGCCTTTTATTTCCCTCTCTTGCTTAATTCCTCTGACTAAAACTTCCAGCACTATGTTGAATAGAAGTGATAAGACTGAACATCTTTGTCTTATTCCTGATCTTTAAGAAAAAGTTTTTACCTTTTCACTGTTGAGTATGATGTTACCTGTGAGTTTTTCATATATGGCCTTTATTATGTTGAGGTATATTCCTTCAATACCTAATTTATTGAGAGTTTTTATCATGAAAGGATGTTTAATCATCCTTAAGTTTTATCAAATTTATTTCGAAAAATATTTTTTCTACATCTATTCAGATGATCATATGATTTTTTATTCTTCATTCTGTTAATGTGATGTGTCATGTTTATTGATTTGCCTATGTTGAACCATCTTTACATCTCAGGGATAAATCCCATATCATCATGATCTATAATTCTTTTAATGTGCTGTTGAATTCAGTTTGCTAGTAGTTTGTTGAAGATTTTTGCATCTATGTTCATCAAAGATATTGTCCTATAATTTTCTTTCCTTATACTGTCCTTGTCTGGCCTCATAAAATATTGGCCTTGTAAAATGAATTTGGAAGTACAGAATGAATTTGAGAAAGGTTGGTATTAATTCTCCTTCAAATATTTCATAGAATTCAGCCATGAAGTTATCTGGTCCTAGATTTTCCTTTGTTGGGAGATTTTTGAGTACTGATTCAATCTCCTTACTTATTATTGGTCTCTTTGGATTTTCTATTTATTCATGATTCAATCTTGATAGGTTGTATACATCTAGTAATTTATCCATTTCTTCTGGATCATGCAATTTGTTGACATATAACTGTTCATGGTAGTCTCTCATGATCCTTTATATTTCTGTGGTATCAGTTATTTTGCCTCTTATTTCATTTCTGATTTTAGTTGTCTTTATTTTTCTTAGATAGTAAAAGTAAAGACTTGTCAATTTTATCTTTTCAAAAGACCAACTCTTAGTTTCTTTGATCTTTTTTGTTTTTGTAGTCTCTATTTCATTTATATTTACTCTGATTCTTTATTCTGATAACATTGAGCTTAGTTTTCTCTTCTTTTCTAGTTCCTTGAGGTATAAAGTCAGATTATTTAAGATCATTCTTTTTCCATAATGTAGGCATATATCACTATAAACTTTTCTCTTAGAGCTGTTATATTTCCAATGCTGTCTGTTTCAAGATATTTTTATTCCTCTTTTGATCTCTTGTTTGACCCATTGGTTATTCAGGAGTGTTTTGTTTAACTTCCACATATTTGTGAATACTCCAGTTTTTCTCATTATTGATTTCTATTTTCATAGTGTGATTGGAAAAATACTTGACATGGGCCAGGCGTGGTGGCTCATGCCTGTAATCCTAGCATTCTGGGAGGCTGAGGTGGGAGGATTATTGAGCTCAGGAGTTCGAGGCCCGCCTGAGGAAGAGCGAGACCCTGTCTCTACTATAAATAGAAAGAAATTAACCAAAAAACTAAAAATAGAAAAAAATTAGCCGGGCATGGTGGCACGTGCTTGTAGTCCCAGCTACCCAGGAGGCTGAGGCAGGAGGATCACTTGAGCCCAGGAGTTTGAGGTTGCTGTGAGCTAGGCTGACACCACAGCACTCTAGTTGAGGCAAGAGAGTGAGACTCTGTCTCAAAAAAAAATAAATAAAACAAATACTTGACATGATTTTGATACTCTCAAACTGGTTAAGGCTTGTTTTGTGGCCTAATATATGATCTATCCTGAAGAATTTTCCACGTGTGCTTGAAAAGACCATGTATTCTGCTGCTTTGGGTAGAATGTTTCTATATATGTCTGTTAGTTCAATTTGGACTAAAATATAGTTCAAATCCAATGTTTCCTTATTAATTTTCTGTTTGGATGATCTGTCCATTGTTGAAAGTGAAATATTGAAGTCCCCTACAATATTGTATTGCAGTCTATCTCTCTCTTCAGATCTATTAGTATTTCCTGTACATATTTAGATGTTCTGATGTTAGGTACATGCGTATCTGTGGATCAAGTAGTCTTCATTAGCAGTTTTTTATTTGTTTGTTTGTTTCCTTTCACCATTTTGAATATATCATCCACTCTCTTCTGGCCTACAAGATTTCTGCTGATAAATCCATTGATAGTCTAATGAAGGTTCCCTTGCAGGTGATAAGTCTCTTCTTGTTGCTTTCAAAATACTGTCTTTGATTTTTGACAATGTGATTATAATGTGGCTGAGTGAAGTCCTCTTTGGATTGAACTGGTTTGGAGAACTTTGAGCCTCATATTCATAAATGTCCATCTTTCCCATGATTTTGGAAGTTTCCAAGCATTATTTCCACAAAAAGGCTTTCTTCCCCTTTCTCTCTACTCCTGTGACTTCCATAATTTACATATTATTTCTCTTGATAGTGTTCCATAAATCCCATTGGCTTTCTTCACTTCTTTTTATTCTTTTTTCCTCCTCTGACTCTATAATTTCAAATTATACAGTCTTTCAGTTCATGAATTTTTTTTTTTCTGTTTCAGCAAGTCTACTGCTGATGCTTTCTATTGTATTTTTTATTTTATTCCTTGTGTTCTTTGGCCCAGAATGTCTGATGGTTTTTTAAAAATCATTTTTGTGATATTTTAATGATAAATTTGTTGAACTTATCATTTTGTTTAGGTACTGTTTACCTGTTTTCATTGAGTTGTATATCTGTATTCTCTTTTAGCTTGCTGAGCTTTCTTAAAACAATTATTTTGAATTCTTTGAATGGAATATCTCCATTTCATTGGTGTCAATTATTGGAAAATTATTGTGTTCCTTTGGTGTTGTCACGTTCCCTTGGTTTTTCCTGTTTCTTGAAGTCTTACATTGCTGTCTTCACATTTGGAGAAGCCATAACCTCCTCCAGTCTTTACTGGCTGGCTTTAGGAGAGAAACATCTTCACCAGTCAACCCAGCTAGTGATTCTGAGGCTCTCTTAGAATGTTTTTTATGGATGTGCCCACTCTACTCTTGTTCCCTCTTTGAGGGTGTGAGGGAACCTTAAGATCATATGCCTTCTCTCAATGTCACAAAGCCAGGTGGGGTTCTGAAAGTCTCCAATTTGTTTTCCTTTGGGTGGTGCCCTGATAGCTTAAATTTTTGTGTCTTTTCCCAATCCTGCAGAATCAAGCTGGCTGACTGCACATTATTGTAAACCATCTACAAAGACTTCCACTTGCCATTTGGGAGGGGTATGTGCAGGGAGTCAGTTATGTGGGAGAAAGAGGAGAGTTGTATGGAGCATTGGGAGCTCCTGTGCAAGAGTTGGGGGTGGTCTACAGGTAAGGCATCCCAATTGGCTCATGGGCAGGTCTCCCTATAAAACTCAAGAAGCAGTTAGTAGGATATACAGCCCTTTGTTGATTTTGAGCCCTAGTTCCTGCGAGTACCCACCTCCCTTCACTGCTCCAAGCCTCTCCCAGCCACTCAGCCAAGCTAATCCACCCAGTATTCTGGGTGGGGAAAGAAAGAAGTGGGCCTCCTGGGCAGTATTCTGTACTACATTCTCACTTTATGGGCTGAAAAGGAATTATGGGCTGAGGAGGTCTCTCTGGGTACTGAGCTGTACCACTCTGGGGGAAGGGTGATACAGGTAAAGTAAAAAACTGTTTTTCTTACCCTTTTCAATGCATTTATTCTCAGAATATTTGCTCCAACAGTGCTGTAACTGTAACTGTAACTTCTGTGCTGTGCTGTAACTTCTCTGATAGACTCCCAGACTTCCATAAAGGTACTCTGTTCCCTGAGTGATTGTCAAAAGCAGTGCGCTGTGGGGAACTAATGGCAGAAAAATCCTTATTCTGACATTTTGCTTATGTCACTCCAGAATTATTAGATTTCCAGTTATCTCCAGCCTCACATTCAAACCATCATACTACATAGATTTGGAGTTACGGGTGAAAATGTTTCTTCTCCCAAGTATTCACTAACTTGCCTTTCCTGATTTCTTTCAACTCAGCTTTCACACTACCACATTAGAAGGGGTTGTTCAAGAGAACTGATGTGTTCTGCAGGCATATTCCCCTCACTTAACCACTAATAATAACCTCATCATAGTCTCTATTCTCTGTTTTCTTTTCCTCGTTTCTGTTAGGTCCAGAGCTGAGCAGGAGATACACAATGCCTCAGGTGTAGCAAAATGCTGTTTATTTGAACATCGGGGTACAGATGGGTGGAGGCCGAAAAGAGCGTCCGCGTAAGGAAGGGGAGAGCCTTGGGTTTTATAGAGGGTTTTTCCAGGGGAGTAGAGTAACCAGGCCAGAACAGCCACTGTAATGAAGTCTTATCAAACAGCTAGTTCCTGGAACCCCTGCATCTTACATCCTGCAACTCCAGAGTCATCCTTATCAGGAGGGGTAAGGAATGAAAGTTCCCTTCTTGCATTCCATTCCTTTATATCCCTAGGGGTCTAGCAAAGGCAACGTGCCTAATAGTTTCTATAAGGGAAAAAAATGTCTTTTTTATTCTCCTTATGCCCTCCATCACCTTACATCATATCTCCCTGCACTTGCTAGGAAACCAGCAAATTCCTGAAAGTACATATCTGAAAAGTACATTCTGAAAAAGAGAAGAAATAATTCTAAATTCCCAATGTGACATAGAAGGAATATGTCATCTGCAAAATAAAGCCTACATTCCTAAACATAGCACATATCTGGCTCATTTGCTTTTCCAACCTTATCCAAAGCTGATTCCCTGGATGAAAGCCATACCATATTGTTCTCAGGAAGCACCCTGTTGTTTCTCATCTCTCTGTCTTTTTTTATACATACATTTTATCGGCCATGAATGCCTTTTTCCCATCTCATCTGCCTGATAATGTCCTACTCATTCCTTAGAACCCAGCTCCAGGGCCTCCTCTGTAAAGGCTTCCCAAAACCAACTGAAAGGCATTCATCATCAGTTCTTTCTTTGTGCAGTCTATTATATTCTATTGTTCTTATGGTCTATATTTATTTTTTTCTTTACTAGGTCACGTATTCCCAACTATATTTTGTCTTGTTTTTTTCATACTCAGAAACTACCACAGCTTCTCTTTACATAGTGGGCTTTCACTAATGAATGAATGAATGAATAAGAGTCTATCTTCCCTTTGGACTCAAATGAAATTTTAAAATTACTTTAGGCCTTTCTCATGAGACCTAGAAAGCTAGCAACTCTGCATCATGATTATTGAAGGCACATAGGCTATCTGACTCCATGCAGAGAAAATTAAAATAACAAAAGCAAAGATATTATCCATTAGGAAATGTGTGTAGTGCTGACACTCTGATATTTATCTTGCTCACTCTTAATTTTTCAGATCCCTCATGTCAGAGAAGTTAAGATCTTCTTTTGCCTTATCTCTGAATAAATTAAATTTCTGATTAGAGCCAATGGAAGGTTTTTCATAAAGGAGATTTTTAAATGAGAAAATGCTTGCAGGAGTGATTTTAGAGCTGAGTCTTCAACTGCAACAGGACAGTATGTCACTGACCTTTAAATTCAATAAAGGATCTGTAGCCCACACTCATTGTTCTTCTCAGAGTGATGGGGTGAATGTTCTGGGAGTCTTGCCAAGTGCCCCATCTCTAAAGTCCAGGTCTCCAAGGATAAAAAAGAGTAAATGATTTTCTACCATTTTAACCATTCAAATTGTCATTACATAGTAATAACTGATCTTTCTGATTTTCTATGACCCAGAAATTTAACCAGTACTTCTATACTTGTTTAGTCAAATCACTTGTAACAGATCAAGAAAGAGTTAAAAGATTTAGAAGAGATAAAAATAATTTTACTTCTGGAATAGCAGTCATTTGAGGGGGAGTCATAGGTTTGACATATTAAGTATAGCTCTTCCCCTAGTTTCTGGGATAATGGGAAAAGATGATAGAAAAAAGGTATTTTGAGAGAAATAGTTTCTTTCTGCCTCAATTTTAAAAGGCTAGACAAATAATCTCTCCCTGGATCGTGAGACTGAGGAGTTGTCATTACCCAAAGATCAAAACAGCTTGCCCATGGACCTATCTGGAATATAATCAGTGTAGCTGCTAGGCAGTTTAGCCAAAATAGAAAGTCCTGAAAAATATTTTGGTAAATACCATCAAATTCTTTCTGGAACAATATAAATTATAATAAGCAAATTAATTAAAGACCAGAAATATTATTCAGTGAGGCCACTAACCCAAAATCCATACAGCCAAACAAGTACTGGGCTTCAATAAACAACTGCAAATTCTGAGAAAATGGCCAATGACAAAGTACAACCTTATTGAAAGAGATATAGAAAGAAGCAGAAAAATTGAACACAAAGATGAAGAAACTCCTCCTAGGCAATTGGCATTTGGCTCTTCAAGAAGGGTTGCTCACATAGAAACATAAGGCGATGTACAAATATGAGATTAAAAAAAAGAATGAACATCAATAAAACAGCTTGAAATAAAGCAAGCAGAGAAATTTCACTTTTAAAAATTAAATAGTAAATGTATAAGGAATCTAGTGAGTCTATATGCACCAATAGAGATATTTTCATCTATGTAAAACTGATTATCAAGGACCTAATGAAAGGATGGTCCCTAGGAACCAAAGATTTTACCAGATTCCAATAAGGGAAATCAATAGTTTAAAAGAGTCATGCCTACAGATAGGACTAAGTAAATTATTTAGAAAATCTGTATATAGTTCACCCTTTGGGTTAGTATAGTTATGTTCAATTAAATCCTTTGTTTCTATAGTTCCTAAGTTAAAGGACTCTATTCAGGTATGAAAGGAGAAACATTAAAAAAAATTAACTTAACCAGATATATCTGACTCATATTTTGGTCCCTTAACAGCAATGGATGAGATAAGGTCTTTCGTAACAGTAACACTAGTATACTTCTTATGTCTGAACTCAACAAAAGTTCACCTCAACCTCAGCACTTTTGGCATTTTGGGATGGATAATTTTTGTGGTAGAGAGCTTTGTAGGGTTTTAGCAGCATCTCTGGCCAGCAGTACACACATACACGCACACTCATTCACACATAGTTGTGTCAACCAAAAATGTCTCCAGAAGAGGGGGTTGTAAAATTGTCCCTGGTTGAGAAACAGTAAGATGAAATCTAAATCTAACGTGAATACTGCCTAACAAATAGTGGTAATAATTGCTACTCCACATATTAACCTTGGAGCATTTCAAATTTAATTTTCTTTTCTTAATTTCAGAGTATTACAGGGGTACAAATGCTTTGGTTACATAAATTGCCTTTGCACAACCCAAGTCAGAGCTACAAGTGTGCCCATTCCCCAGACAGCACCCACCACATCCATTAGGTATGAATTTACTCATCCCCTCCTACCCCCTCCCACCTGCCTGACACCCTATGAATGTTACTTCCATATGTGCACATTAGTGTTGATCAATTAGTACCAATTTAATGGCGAGTACATGTGGTGTTTGTTTTTCCATTCTTGTGATACTTCTGAAATTTAAATTCTTGGGTTTATCAATCTCTTCAAATTTCCAAAGGGGTCTTTGATTTTTGCAAATGTCATTACAAATTTGCATGTAGGAAGTTAATTAAAGTCAAATTTAAACTGTCAAGGTTGAATTAAAATCTCCAAATTTCCCTACCACTAAATGAGAGTGTGTGTGGGCACAAAAGAGAGAAAGAAGTGCATGACTATTCATTTTTTAAAAATATGTGTCCATTTGGAAAAAGCATTTTTATTCCCTCTTTGAGGCCCATTACAATCTACTCTTCTCTCTCTGACAAATGTTTCCTTTATTGTTGAAAATAATTCAAACTAACAAAGGAAGAGAGAGATAGGCCTCCACTCTTACAAGAACTTTGAGTCTATGCAAAGTGGGTTTAATCACTTATGGATTCATACAGGTTCTCCATATTGCTTTCTGGAGCAGTTTCAATAAGGAGGGAAAAAGAAAAATACCAAAGGTACTGTCCTAATCGGACAGCCGATTGCAGTGATCAACTATGAGTCATATGGTTTTGATGAAAAATGGCTTGTAAAGAGAGATACCTGCAAGAAGATAGAATACCATAGTTACATTTGGACATTCCAGGAAAAATTGGAATGTGATTGTGGTTTCCTGAATGGCCAAGTCTGTGGAGGGAAGTAACTATTCACACCTCCTCCAGGGTTTCTCTGGCACTACCTCAACCTCTTTTCTAAGAGTTTTTGAAGGACATCTGAGTCTAAATGATACAAGATATTTCAGTATCCCTATCCTGAGACTTATATAGACTAACATGTGAAGTTGTTTGGGTCTTGGATGACCTGAACAAGTAAAAGTTTTTTATAATATTGAAGCCTGTAACGAACTTCAAGGTCCCCTTTAGTTTGAATTTTTTTATTCACTTGGCCTCTGATTATCCAGATAGCACACATGACCAATGAAGGAAACCTGAACTCTTTGTTCTAATCTGGAGGTTGACAGTGCAAGACAGTCCTTGAAAGTGGCATTTGTAATTGGTCTCATTGGCATTTGACTGCCTTCTTTTTCAAATGCATTTTGACTTGAATTGTGCCTCTTATTCTCCTTGATCCATATAACTCTGAGTGAACCTTGACCATGTTCCAGTTTTACTGACCACTGAATGAATCCACAAATCTTTACCTTTCCTTTATGAACAATAAAATTCAAGATAACTGCTGTCAATAAAACACATAGAGGTATGTGGTCTACCTCAAAATTCAAAATCGTAAATTCTCCTATCTTTACTATACTTATGTCAGATTGCATTTTGCAAAGGTGGCAGCAATATCTCCCATCCCACAGGCTCTTCTGAAACATTGCCACTTCCCCACCAAGAGGTTGAGTCTATATACCCTCCTCTTCAACATGGTAGCAGTCTTTGTGACTGCTTCAACCAATAGATTATAATGATAGAAACACTTTGGGACTTTCAAGAGTAGGTCATAAAAATGTCATGCATTTCTGCCCTGTTCTCTTAGGATTCTCCCTCTTGGGAACACAGCCACCATGCTCTAAGAAGCCCAAGCAGTCCACGGAGAAGCTCATATGGAGAGGAACTGCAGACCCTGGTCCACAGCACCAGCTCAGTTCCCAGCTGACAGTCAGCACCATCTGGTCATTGAGCCATCCTGAAAGCAAATCCTCTGTTTCCTGGGCAAACTTCCTCAACTGACACCACAAAGCATAGAGACAAACCAGAGAAGAGACTATCCGGACCCTACCAAACCTGCAGATTTATGAGCAAAATAAATAACTGTTGTTTGAAGCCACTAAATTTGGGGGTAGTTTGCTATACAGCAGTAGATAACTGAAATATACTTTATTTCAAAACTTAGCAAGTATTTTTGAAACATAATGAATTCTAGAAATTTCTCCAGATAAAACATTTATACAAGTGCCAAGGTAAATATTTTTAAATGATGTTTATTATAAGATTATTTACTTTAAAGAAAAAAGTCATAAAAAGCCAAAATGCCCAACAATTAGGTACTGTTTAAATAATGTATGGAACATTTATATAATTGTGCACAATGTGTAATTGTGCAATACTGGGCCATTGGTTTAAAAATGACATTTGAAGTATATTAAGATAGAAATGCTTTAATAATGACCGAAAGAGCAGTTTTTAAAACAGCATGCATTAACAAAAGTGATCCATGTAACCAAAAACATTTGTACCCCTGTATTTTTAAATAAAAATCAGTAAATAATAAAATAAAATAAATAAAATAGCATGCATATAGTAATTCAATTATTGTGATATTGTGTGTGAATGTGTATATTTATATAAGGGACAAAGTCTTACATACTCCAAAATATGTACAAAGGTTACCTCTGTGTGAGGGGTTTATGAGTGATTTTTGTTTTTTCCTTTTCATCTGAATATTCTAATTCTTCTTCACTTACCATGGTTTTAAATAATTTTTAGAACCTTTAAATAAATCAAAGGATTCCCATTATAATTTTAGTGTAGGGTAAAGGATTGTTAGTAAGTGTGTTTCCAGGAGGTGGATTAGCCTGCAGCATATTCAAACACATACGACAGTGAATTGTGTCATAACAGGATTCCTCTCTAATCCCTGACTCCTTGTTTTTCCCTGTTTGATTTTCCAGAGCCTCCAGATCAGGAGAATTCAGATTTCTCTTTTTTCCACAGTAGCAGCCAGGAGGCCAGAGGCATAAATGCTAGCTAGCAAAGAAACTTTTCTGTATACGAAGGATTAGGGGCTGGTAGCAACAGCGGCAGCAATAATGCCAGCATCGAGAGTGATTTTTGAAAATCTCTGTCACTGTGGAGAAAGTAATTCAAGTGATTGACTGTTTTGTGTGGAAGAAAAGGTTAATTCTTTGTATCTGAAAGGGCAAGTATGGATAAAGCCTGAGATGATGGACAAAGAGAAGAGGAAATTGGCCTCCAAAACAAAGCAATGTTTCCAACCCTATTTAAAACATTTAAAACCAGCTTTCAGAAGCAGCTTTTCCCACTTAATTATGTACACTCTGCCTGTTTCCTTTCCTTCTGTCTTCAAAAAGTACATCCAAAAGCTGTGTGCTGCGCCTTCCCCCTGTTACACTAAGGGCTCACATTATTAATTTATCAGCACATCACACTTCTGGGCTTTGAACAGGTGTGTGTGTAAGGGCATGGGGGTGATGATGAGGGTGATGTCCTTTCACCAGTCCTGTCACCTGAACCTGAAGCTCATGCTTTTCAAGAAAAGAACTTCCACCACATAATTTAAATGGCTGTCATGGGAGTGGCAAGCTCATTCCCTGTAGAAAAAAGGAAAAAGCTGCCGCTATACTTCCCTCTCTCCTTTCCACTTTTCCTCCTCTGAAAGGGACCTCCTACTGAAGTTATCTGCTGTAGGACACACCAAGGCTTCATTTTCCTATTCCCACACGGGCTGCAGTTCAGCTGAAATCATCTAATCTGGTGCTACAGCCCAACCTTGTAGACACTATCCTGCAGTCTGTAAGCAGAAGTGGTCCTAATGACCTGTTGTGGGTCACCAAGGAACAAAAGGAATGGGTTGAGGGTTAGATAGCTTGCATTACCTGGGGTAGGTTGCCTGCCTGGATGATTATTACAGCAGAAGACGTTGTTAACCACTAACCACATGCACTTCAAGGTCAATCTCTCTAATTTGGAGAAGATAGGCAGGATGAGAGAATGGCATTTGTGAATTGCTTGCTGTTCTTTTATTTTTTTGGAAACAGAGTCTCTCTCTGTTGTCGGGCTACAGTGCTGTGGTGTCAGCCTAGCTCACAGCAACCTCAAACTCCCGGGCTCAAGCGATCCTCCTGCCTCAGCCTCCCGAGTAGCTGGAACTACAAGTGCACCCAACCATGCACGGCTAATTTCTATTTTTAGTTGCCCCGCTAATTTCTTTCTATTTATAGTAGAGACAGGGTCTTGCTCTTGCTCAGGCTGGTCTCAAACTCCTGAGCTCAAGTGATCCTCCCGCCTCAGCTTCCCAGAGTGCTAGGATTACAGGCGTGAGCCACCGCGCCTGGCCTTACTTTACATGTTTATTATGCTTATTGTTTATTGTCTGTCTCCTTCCACTAGAGGGTAAGCACCATGGAGGTGGGGATCTTTGTTGTGGTCACTGTAGTGTCCTGATTGGTCAGAACAGTGCCTGACGACAGTGGGTGCTCAATAAATATTTGTTGAATGAATGAATGGACTCCACAGTAACAATCTGCACAGCAGTGTTAGGTAGAGCCTCTTCAGCCAGAGGGAAGAGGTACACACATGGAGGTCACACCCCACCCCTCTGCCTGCAGTGACACCACCGCACCTGCCTGGGCATTCCCCTGTTCACACTCTGTTAGGGAGTGCCCAGAGATCAGCGACTTCAGCCTTAGTGCCCGGCCCTTTTGGGGAACGGGATGGTTTCTCCTGGTAAGACCCTTGGCAGGGCAGCCCGCTGCTCAAACTAACGGTGAAGAGTGCCCAGAATTATTATTAACCCATATTATAGACACAGCAACTGAGGCCAGAGGGGTGTCAAGTGATTTGCCCATTTCCTAACTCCTGGGTTTCCCCGGAAGTGCGGTGACTTCGCTGCGAGTGGGCAGATCCCATTAGGGAACAGTTCCCGGACAAAAGGAGCCCGGGCAGCCCATTTCTCTAAATTCTGCCTGCGCCGCCGCCGCGCGTGGGTTGCGGAGGAGTATGCGGTGGTGTGGGGGCTGCCCTAGCCCGGCAGGCTGCCCGGCGCAGCCGGGGCCCTCGGATCGCTGGTCCCCAGGCCCGGGGTTCCCGGCCCCCGCACGCCTGCGGGGCCCCAGCTCGGCTCTCCCCGCCCACCACGGGGCGGGGCGCACGCTCCGCGGCGCGGGGACCGCGCTCTTCTAGCCCCCTCGGCCCGCTCCTCCGCGCGCGCGGGCCCCTCGCGGCGCCTAGCCGGCTCGGGAGCCCCCGGCCCGCCGCCCACCCGGCTCGCGGCCGCCTCTTCCCCTCCCAGCCCCGCGGCGCTCGCCGCAGTCGCGAGCAGCGGAGCAGCGGCAGCGCCCAGGTACCGAGCGCGCTCGGGAGGCGGGCCAGCGACCCGGCGGCCGGGTGGGGAGGGGGCGCGGCCGCTGCCCTCCTCTCCCCGCGGGGCTTGGCCGGCCGCGTCCTCCCGCGCGCCGCAGGGGCCGGGTGCCCAGATCCTGGGGAGCCTCTGCCGGCTGCGACCTGCCTTCCCCGCCCGGGCTCCGCTCGGCCCCTAGGCCCCCAGCCTGCGACGCCCAGCGCTGCGGCTCCCGACCTAGCGCCCTCTCACTCTCACCGCTGCGGGGAGCCTGCCCGGCGGGAGAGCGCCCATTTGGCTCCTGCTCCCACCTCCCCGGGATCCCACCGTCCTCGCCCCCATCTTCCCGCCCGCCCCTCCAGGGGGCTCTGTTTCCACCCGAGGGCGCCCCCACGACCTCCTCCTAACTTTCTTCCGCTGTCTTTGGGGGACTCGGCTCGTTAGGTGCCCCTCCTTAAACTTCCCACCCGTTGGCTCCAGGTGTCCCTGTCCCACCCCCGAGGGCGCCCGTGTAGCTCCTTTCCGTCCTCCTCTGGTCGCTGCCCCTGGACCGATAGCGCCCCCGCCTCCATCCTCTCACCCGCCCCCGCGGGGGAGGAGGGAGGGACGCAGTCTGTTGTCACCGACGGTGTCCACCCAGCCTCCGCTCTTCCAGGCCACTCCATCACACCCCACACTCCATCCCTGGTCCCCATGGTCCCAGAGCCCGGGCCCTCCAACAACAGCACCCTGGCCTGGGGGTCGGGGCTGCCGTCGGCCCCGGGGGGCAGCGGCTGGGTGGCGGCCGGGCTGTGCGTGGTCATTGCGCTGACGGCGGCGGCCAACGCGCTGCTCATCGCACTCATCTGCACGCAGCCGGCGCTGCGCAACACGTCCAACTTCTTCCTGGTGTCGCTCTTCACGTCGGACCTGATGGTGGGACTGGTGGTGATGCCGCCGGCCATGCTGAATGTGCTGTACGGGCGCTGGGTGCTGGCGCGCGGCCTCTGCCTGCTCTGGACCGCCTTCGACGTGATGTGCTGCAGCGCCTCCATCCTCAACCTCTGCCTCATCAGCCTGGACCGCTACCTGCTCATCCTGTCGCCGCTGCGCTACAAGCTGCGCATGACGCCGCCGCGCGCCCTGGCGCTTGTCCTGGGCGCCTGGAGCCTGGCTGCGCTTGCCTCCTTCCTGCCCCTGCTCCTGGGTTGGCACGAGCTGGGCCACCAGCGGCCGCCTGACCCGGGCCAGTGCCGCCTGCTGGCCAGCCTGCCCTTCGTCCTCGTGGCGTCGGGCCTCACCTTCTTCCTGCCCTCGGGTGCCATCTGCTTTACCTACTGCAGGATCCTGCTGGCCGCCCGCAAGCAGGCCGTGCAGGTGGCCTCCATCACCACCGGCATGGCCAGCCAGGCCTTGGAGACGCTGCAGGTACCCGGGGTGCGCAGGGAGACCCGGGCTTGTGGGATGGAGAGGAATGAGCAGCCACTGGGCGCCCTGGGGCACCACCACTCAGCTCAGACTTGCTGGTGACCTCCTCTTGGCCTTTCCTAGCTCCCTTCTTTCTGCTGAGCTCCACTCAACGCCTGACTGTCCACAGGACAGCTCCATCAGGCTGTGGGGCAGGCTTCTCCCAGGTCACATGTGTGACGAGGAATTTAGGGCGGTCCATCCCTCTCCATCCGCTCCTCCGCTGGTCTTCCCCATCATGGCAATGGCACCATCATGGCATCACACACCAGAAACTTGGGAATAATTCTTGCCCTCTTACTTATCCCATTCATTATGAGGCCTGATGGCACTGCTTCCTGAACTGGTGCCATCTCCACGGCCACCTCCTTAATCCTAGCCACCGCCACTTCTTGCCTGGGAGCCTTTGACAGACTTCTACTGGCCCCCACTTCCTCTCTAGCCACTGCTGTGCATTTTCTGCACTGGAGCCAAAAACCCTGCTTCAAACCCTTCAGTGGCTCCTCATTGCACTCAAGATAAAGAGCAAACTCATCTCAGGCTCTGGCCTCAGGATCCATCCCTGCCTACCGCTCCAGCGTCACTTCCCTGCCCTCTTTTACTCTGCGCCAGCCTCGTGGCCTTTCTGACAGTTCCTAGGAGGCAGTGAGCTTCCTTCTGTGCCAGGGGCTGTACTTGCTGTGCCCTCTGCCTGGAATGCTCTTCCTGAAGCTCCTTTGCCTGACTGCAAGGTCACCTCTTCCCAGGGGCCACCCCTGGCCACCCTGTGTGCAAACCCAGCTGTCCTCCCCTGCGCTGTTCCCTAGCAGGTCCCCTGGCTCATTTGCTGATTTGCTCATCCTGCCTCCCTGACTTGGCTATAAGCTTTGTGAGGGCTGTGCACAACTGGATCGGTTTTGCTCCCCACTGCACATAGTGGGTGCACCTATTTAGGTGCTCGTGAATGGGGTAGGTGCTCTTAGCTCAAGGCCTTAGCTTAGTGTCTGTGAGTGGAGTGGCTGCTCTTGCCACCCACACCACACTGTGCTTGAGTCCTGCGGTCCACCCTATGGCGTGGGGGTGTAGGCTGACCAGGCCTGAGTCCCGGAGACTTAGGTCACAGGCCCTGGGGAAAGTTCCAACGGGGCTCTCTTAGTGGACGAAGCTCCAGGAGGATAGGGGTGCTTTGGGGGGTCATTGAGTGGACGGGGACTTGGCCGAGGGGCAAAAGGCCAACATTCTCTCACCCCATCAGGGAGGCCCAGAGCTGCCCCGGTCCATCAGCTAAGAGGGCAGGGCCCTGCGTGGCCAGGGGGTCCTGGAGGCGGCCCTGCTCCTTCTCCCTATCTGCACTTCCTGGAGAACATTCTTGAGTCTCCGCAGGTGGCTGTGACCCTGACTTGCTTCTTCAGGTGTGGGATGGCTGCCCTGAGGTGTCCACACTCTCTCCCTGGCTTCTTGTTTCCCAAACTTCAGGCGTCCAGGACGTCTACCTTGCTACCTCCCCCCCATCTCAAGTCACTTAATTCATGTGTACTTAGCATTTTCTTTAAATTATCTCTCTCATCTTTTAACTTCCATGAATTTGTTTAGAAAGAAAACTTTGTATCTCTTCCAGAAACGGAAAATCGGTATCCTTTGCCATAGATAGAAGGTGATCACAAACACAACTTCAGTGACATTGAAGACACCCCAGCAGTGGCTCTAAAGTCCAGCTTGGTGCCCTTCAAGTGGCTGAGCCTGAGGCCTGCTTCTTCTTTGCTGAGCGTTAGAGGGTGTTAAAGACATGGTAGCACCAACATGGGTCTGTCTCTTGACGTACCTGGAAGAGTTGGAAGAGAAGCAGCAAGGGCCAACGTTCCCTGATTCACTTATTTTATGGGGTGTCCACTTACTTCCTGAGATCACCGCTATTCCCTCACTTTGGGAAGCTCTGCTCTTGTAGCTGGGGATGTGAGAAGTGGGCTGGTCTGGGTGAGGCCCGGGCAGGAGAGATCAGGATTCCAGGTTCCAATGCCTCTGGTGACTGAGGTTTTCTTTCCATTAAGCTAGTCAGCTGGTGCCAGGATTGAGCTTGAGACTGTGGCCTCAGAATCTGGGCGGGAGTCTCCCAGGTCCCATCAGGTGCCACCGAGCTAAGCTTATTAATCCCCCAATCACCCAATGAGGCCAGTACTGCTGTCATCCCTGTTTGACAGATGGGGAAACTGAGGTTCAGAGAGAGGGGAGGTGGCTTGTCCAAGGTTACACAGCTGGTAAGTGAGATTCAAGGTCTGATGGTAGTGATGCTCTTGAAACGCTGTGCTTGGGGACACCACACTGTGCCCCTTTGCTTCTCTGTGCTGTCTCGGTCTCCTCTGTCGGGTCCTCCTGATCCACCCCCGCCGTGGCATTCCCTGGGCCTCACTCCCTGGGCCTCACTCCCTGGGCCTCATTCCCTGGCCTCTTCGCCCTTTTCCCACATTTGCTCTCTTAGTGATCTCATCTTGTCTCATGACTACAAGTGCCACCTGCACGCTGACGACTTGCTGCTGGGCTGCTTACATGCTCCAAACAGAGCTCCGGATTTCCCAGGCCCCAGACCTAGTCCCCTCATAGTCCTCCCTATATCAAGTCACTCGCTGTCCCACAGCCAGTTGTTCAGTTGGTCAGGCCGGGGACTGGGGAGGCAGTCTGGACGCTTCTCTCTGTCTCGCACTCCACGTCTAGTCTTCTTATGGCTACCGCGGAAACACGTTCAAGCTGGGACACTTCTCCCCTCTCCCCTGCTGTCCCCCAGGGCCGAGGCCTTCTGGCTGCTGCCTGGGTTACCGCAGGACTCTCGGACTGACTTCCTCATGTCACCCTTGCTCCCTGTCAACCTCCTACAACAGCTAGCATGACCCCTTTGAAGTGCAAGCCCTGCTGTGTCATTCCTCTGCCCTGTGCCCTCGTGTCGCCTGGCCCTCTGCTCCTTATGGGGCCTCGTCTCCTCCCACTACCCCTCTGCTCTTTCCCGTTTCAGCCAACTGGCCTCCTTGCCGTTCCTCCAACACACCAAGCACATTCCTGCCTCAGGACCTTTGCACTTGCTGTTCCCTCTGCCTGGGGTGCTCCTTCCTCGCTTCCCCACGTGGTTCTCCCCCTGACTTCCGCCACTTCCTTCCAGTCTCTATTCAGTTGCCTTCCCCAGTCCCTCTATCCACAGAAGCAACCGCCACCCCTCCCCAGGTCCAGTCCAGCCCTCACTTCCTGAGTTAGTTCTCCCAGCAGCACTTACTACCCCCTGACATATGACATGCTTACCCCTGTATTTATTACTCTGCTCTACCAGAGTGTAAGCTCTGTGAGGGTGGGAACCCGTCCTTTTGTTTTACTGCCATGTTCCCAGCACCTCATGGTGATCAGAACGTATTTATGGAAGGGATGAAATGAACACAGTGCCTCGGGGAGCCTGGGAGTCTATCCCGGTTCACCTGGCTGCCTTTTCTCTCACTCCTTCCAGAATCAGTTCTTGCATGTGACAACCTTAGCTTTTTATCACGCGGGTTCATTTGCTTGGTAACATGTACGGAGCACCTACTCTGTGCAGGAGCTGTCCCAGGCCGTGTGTGTACTGATGGACGGGACTGCGACACCGGCCCGCTGGGGAGACAGACGCTGGTCATGACACGCTACCACGATGAGGATTATGGCGCTTATAAGAGGGTGACTCACCCAGCGAACATTCCCCGAGTATATGCTTGGAGGCTAAAGCAGAGAAGTCACACTGAGCTCTAAAACCCAAGGCTGGGAGCAGCCCTCATGGGCTATTTAGGCCAGCAGCCTAGCTCTGAGGCAGAATGACCTGTGCGCCTCTCCAGCCAGAGACGTGTCTATCTGAATCCCCCACTTTCTGGAAAGCCTGTTCTGGCTTGTATGTGAAGTGTCAGCTCCTGGCTGCTGTCCTCGCTTCCAAATCACTTGGCTCCTAAGCGAGCCTTCTGCAGGCCTGGGGGTCGGCTTGCATTCTGGGAACTGGCTTCTGGGATGCTACATCTACTCTGATCTCCTGGGTCACCACTCCTTTCTTCCCACCCGAGCTGGCCTGTCTCAGAGTCCAGCAGCTTCTAGCCTGGAGTTGGAGGCTCCCTCAGTGCCTGTCCCTAAAGGCACTGCTGAGAATGAATAAGACTTGGGGTGCGTCAGCCCCCTCTCCTCCTGTGCTCAGTCCCACTCACCCTTGCTGCTGTCCCCAATGCACCCTCCAGCTTCCCTGCAGAGGCATGGGAGCTGGGCATAGGTTCCTGAAGCTCCAGTTTCTCTGGGGTCCAGATTATGGGGGCTGGTAGCCTTGAGCATTTTATCCCTTCCATATAGACTATGTATGTAAAGGGGCTTTTCCCCCTTCTTTTATTTTTATTTCTTGAGACAGGGTCTCACTCTCTTTCCCAGGCTGGAGTGCAGTGGTGCAATCGTAACTCATTGCAGCCTTGAACTCCTGGCCTCAAGAGATCTCCTCAGTTCAGCCTCCCAAGGAGCTGGGACTATAGGCGTGTGCCACCACACCTGTCTAATTTAAACATTTTTTTTGTAGAAATGGGATCTTGCCATATTGCCCAGGCTGGTCTTGAACTCCTGGCCTCAAGTGATCCTCCTGCCTACAGCCTCCCAAAAGGCTGGGATCACAGGCGTGAGCCACCGTGCCTGGCCTGAATGGGCTTTTAAAAAAACACTGGTTGGCTTAGTGGTTTCAGCAGGTCTTCCTGCTGCCCCAGGGGCTGGGAGAAGGGGTCCTGCTCAGTGCTAAGGCAGGGGCTGTGGGCTGGGGCTGGAGGGGCATGGAGGCGGTGGTGACAGAATAAGATGCTGCCAAGGGCATGTGCATGTGTGTGTGTGTGTAGGGGAGAGGTGGGAGCCAGACTGGAGTGGCTTCGGCCTTGGGAGATTCCGGAGGGCCCAGGGTGCTGGGGCAGCCCAGGGGCACGGCAGAAGTAACCCAGCCTCTTCCTCTCCGTGCTGGGATTTCTGGGTCTCTGGGGCCCACGATCTCTGCCCGCCTTCTCTGTTCCTCGTCTTCCTCCCCTGTTCCCTTCTCTGCCTTCTGCGTGCCTGTTTTCCCCTCCCCCATCAATTTCTCCTCCTCCTCCTCTTTTCCCCCTCCCTCCCTCACTCTACTAAGCATTATTCTAGCTCAGTGATCCATCTTCCCTTCCTTCTCTGTCCTTCCTCCTCCTCAGAGGAGGCTGTGATCACAGAAATATCTGTGAGGGGGAGGAGGGGGCTGAGCCGGGCGAGGCTGGCAGAGTGGCACTGCTGAGTGCGGCGGGCTTGGCTGCCGCTTGGAGCCAGGTGGCCTGGGGAGCCAGGGTGCGGCTGCGGCAGGAGCTTGGGTGTCTGGCTGCTCAGGGCTTGAGCCCTGCCTGGCATCGAAGCCGGACGACCTTGGATAAGGCATCTCACCTCTCTGTGTCCCGGGGGGGATGATGTTTATCTCATCAGGCTGTTTGAAGAGCCAATGAGATAATATACAAGTACCCAGCACACATAAGGTGCTCAATACATGTTCGTTTCTCTCCTTTCCTGCTGGTGGGAAAATATGTGCTTCTGGGAAGCTCATTCTCACGCCTTTGAGCCTTTCTAGGGGAAAAAGTCACCCCTGCTGCCACCAGCAGCAGCATCACAGTGATCAAAAGGCTGAGCCGGACACTAATAACAGTAAACAACAACGACGGCGGCTAACACTTATGTGGTGCTTACTGTGTGCCAGGCACTGTTCCAACTTTCTGTACGTTAGGTTATTTAGTCCTCACTATAACCCTATGAGGTAGATGCCGTTATAATTGCCATTTTGCGGAAGGGAAGGCTGAGACACAGCGAGGTGAAGTGACTTGCTGAAGGTCACTCAGCTAGTTAGTAACGGAGCCAGGATTTGAAATCAGGCAATGGTTTCAAATGGCTCAAGTCTGTCTTGTGTTCCTCACGCTAAGATTAGATGATGGTAAAAGTTTTAAATTACAGAAGGGAATATATAGGTACACTTTAAAATACAAATTCAACAGTAGAGAGGAAATAAAAGACACCCCCTCCGAATTCCATCTAATCACCTTCTACTCTCAGGAACACTCATCAATTTAGGAAATGTCCTTCTATTTTTTTCTGCTTTTTTTTTTTTTGAGACAGGGTCTCGCTCTGTTGCCCAGGCTGGAGGATCATGATCATAGCTCATTGAAACCTTGAACTCCTGGGCTCCAACAATACTCTTGCCTCAGCCTCCCAAGTAGCTAGGACTACAGGGTAGCACCACCACGCCCAGCTAACT
>CAUYRT010095008.1:0-72670 GCA_963574885.1 Lepilemur ruficaudatus
ATGAATGTGGCTAAAGAGCATCAAAAACTGAGTTCAATGAAGGAGGGAATAAAAGGCAACACCAGCAATAAAGGCTGAGAAGGAGCAACCTGTGAGGCAGGAGGAAATCTTCTGTGAGTGTCCTATTTTAAAGATAAGTGAAGAAATGTTATTAAGAAGGAAGGAATGATCAGCTCTGTCAAATGGGGCTGGTAAGAGAGTAGGACGAAGACTGAGTTAGAACTGACTCATGGATTTAACAATGTGGAGGTCACTGCTAACCTTGACGGGAGCAATTTGGTTAGAATCGATGGGGCAAAAGTCCAATGTGTAGTGAGTTTAAAGGAGGATAGGAGGAGAGGACTTAGAACAAGTAGATGTTACCCTTTTAAGGAATTTCTTCAAGGGGGAAAATAAAGTTGTGATGAAGGAGGAGAGAAAAGGGATGGGCTTTAACCAAATGGAGAGATTGGTTTTAGACAGAAGCGTGGGTAACAGGCAGGATGTTTCAGATATGGGTGCAATGCTGTCAAGGGACCCATGCAGTGGGAATGCGTGGGAGACATATTCTGATAGTTTCTCTAGAAAGTAGAAAGCAGCAGCTTCAGTTGCAAACAAAGATGGAGGAGGAACTGTACAGTTTGCAGAAAGACAGGAGAGATGAAGTAGTTGTTTAGGAGAAAGAGTGTTGGTGTGATCGCCTGTTAGCAATAAAGGCCCACTTGAGGTTCATGTTGATTAATTTAAAGTTAGATTGGCCAGTGTGATTCTGTGTTTTTCTCCAGCCTAGGTCAGCTGGAGGACACAGGTGCAGAGTAGTTGGAGAGTTGAATTTTGCATAGGTTTGGTTTTGCTAAGTGAGTATATTGAAGTGATAGAAGAGCAAGGAAAATGAATGCAAGGATGGGAGTGTAATGTTTGACCATAGAATTCAAGATGGAGAAGGAACAGAAAGAGAACAAGAGTACAAGTAACAGTGAAAAATTAATGGGGTCTTGGTATTGGAGATCCCAGGAGGCCCAAAGGATTAGTGGATTGAAGGTATTGAAGAAGAGGCTGGAATGATTCAGAATGGGCTGCACATGAAACTAGGAATGATTATAATTATTGGTAATCATAAGGTCTTAAGACCAGGGGAGTGCACAGCTGAGTTAGCCTCGTCCCTAACAAAATAGGCTTGAATATTAAAATTAAGCAGGTACAACAATTTCCTGGAAGAAGTGTTTGATATAAAGAATCATACTTCTACATTGCTCTCCATTTATAATATTTAAATTGATCTTTCCCTTTGTTTAACAAATTATGACACAGATCAACTTTACCTGAGTTCCCTTCCTCTGTACTTTGTCCTACTATTCTTTGAGGTGCCCAAGACCCCCCGTGTTGTTTCCTGGCTGCCCAGGTCCCCCTGAGAGAGGCGTTCCATTCAAGTTTGCTCTCCCAAGGGGCTCTCTCTGCTCTCGGCCAACCCGCATCTCATTCTCAAAGGAAACACTTGAATGACTTGAGAGCCCATCTGCTAAGATATTTTAGTCTCTTAGGTTCCCTTAATGGTTGCCAATGTGTTCTTTCTTCCTCAGGTAACAGTTTTTAAAAATAGATGTGGCGAGAAGTGGTGAAATTCTGCATCTATTTTAAAGGTAGAGCCAATGTACTTTTATTTTTGATAGATTGGATGTAGGATATGAGAAAATGAGAAAGACCAAAGATATGATTCAAGGAATTTTGGCTCTTTTGACCTCTGGAAAGATGTAGTTGATATTAATTGAAATGGGGAAGCTTAGTTTTGAACATTTCAATTTGAAACGCTGTTGGAAATCCAAGTAGATACGTTGAGTAGATAGTTGAGACAATGATTTTTCGGTGGAGTAAGGCAGGGTGGGATAATTTTATGTTTATCCAAAGTAAAGAGTGTCAATTTTAAAAGACTGAAAAACAATGCCTTACCCTACAACGAATGATTTATGAGTCGTGAGTTCCTCAATAAAAATTGTCTTGATAGGTGTGTTGTGAATTCCCAGGAAAAAAGAAGCTGAGATTCACCAGTAATAACAGATGCTCCCTCTCATTGTGGAAAGTTGTGTCCAAAAAGTTCTTTCTATGTGAATAATTTTATGGGTTAACACCTTCTCAAGGTGCTAAGCAAGTCAACTCCCCTGGGTAACTAATTATCTCCAGTTTTGTTAGAAGTTTCAAACCATCACCTCCTGATGGAGAAAACTGATGGGAGGGGAAAATCCAAAGAGTAAAAGTGGAAAAGTATCTTTTTCTAAGTGGGAGAAATAACAATAACAAAAGCCTGTGAGTGCTTAGCAGCATAGAATGCTTTTCTGCAAAGGAGAAGAAACACTGGAAGAGAACTAAAATTAGAATAGAGAGGGTGGCATGGACCTCTCACGCTGGTAAGGGACTGCCAGAAAGGCAAATGAGGCTTTCCTTTTAATTAGCTCACATAGACTGGAAATAGACCTCCTGAAGCTGAGGCATCATTATTGCAGCAGCCACTGGACACCGTCAGCGGAGGGAGGCTTTGCTTCCAGCTGACGTGAAGGCCAAAGACTGGCTGCTGAAATGATCTTTAAACTCCAAACTAAGATTCAAAGTGAGCTGATGTGGAGAAAATTAAGGGTTAGTGAGAATGACGTGTGATTACATCTTTGAGACTCATTTTCTTAATAATAAACATTAAACCTATTAGCCAAATTATCCATTGTTAGATTCAGAACATTAAATAGACCAGGATTTGAGGTATCCCAAAGAAAAACATTTTTATATCAAATTCTGTGTATATATATATTTAATAGTAAATTATATTCTTATCAGTTCTTAATCATGAAATGCTAATCCTGTACTTTCCTTTTTTTTTTTTCTTCCTGTTTTCCCTCTGGTGTCATATGACTTTCTTCTAGTGCCTTTGTGACACATTGCACACCATGCAGAAGGCAAGATACAGGTTGATAAGGAAAGGAAAGGTTGATATATAGGTAGATAATGGGGTAATGTGGGAACTTGTTATTCCCAATGAAATTCTTTCATTTATGACCATTGGTTTATCTGGTAAATATCAAATCAATATACTTACTCAGTGTGTGCCATTATAAGATAGTCCAGGATGCTGTGAGGGCATCTAAGAGGGCGATTGATCTCACCCCAGGAAAGCATGGGGCTCTGAAAGACAAGCAAAAAGGAATGACCTAGGCCAAGGAGGGGAGGGAAGATAATTCTTCAAAGAAGGAATAGCACATTTGGAAAAAAAAAAAAATCCCTGTGATAGAAATTAGCAGGAAACTGCAGGTCAGAGAAAAAGAGAAATGGTTGGAGTTGAAGCTACAGAGGGACTAAAAGCCCAATCACGCAGGGCCTGATAAGCTACCTGCAGGATTCTCCTCTTTATTCTTAGGAGCAATGAGAAGTCATTCACAGATGTTTTAGGGGGAGAGAGAAGATCCAATTTGCATTTTACTGTCCGATGGTTCCTATTTTCTCTGTGAACTAAAAGCAATTTTAACCCCTGAGAGCAACCAAAGAGGGCAAAGATCAAACATTTGAGGACAGTGGAGAAAGTCTGAGTTAGTTTCTTGTTCAAACTCCTAATGAATGAATGGCTAGTAGGTGGGGCTGAGGGTAGCATAGGAGAAGGGATGAGAGGGTCTGGGTACCCCTCCCAGTATACCTGTGGACTGCAGGTGATCTATTTATGTCAAGACCGTTCTGGCCAGGGCCTGGCTCACCCCAGCTTGCCTCTCACTGGTAAAGCGGTACCTCTGAGTCTCTGCCAGGTCTGCCACCTGTCCTTCCTAGCCTCTGCTGCAGTCACCTCTCCCTTTGCCAAGCTGGCCCCTGTCAGCCCCGCTGCCTTCTAAGGCCCTCAGAAGGGCCACAGGAACCACCTAGTCTCATTCATAATTAAGAAAAATAAGCAGGGCTCAGAAAATTTATCCTTAAGATCTCACAAGGTTTTCCTGGGTGGAACAACTAAGTTTTATAGGATGAAGCCACGCCCAGAATCTTTGGGATCCAAGTTTCTTTTTTCTTATCTTCTCCTAATACCTATTTATTATATTACATCCTCTCAATGCCAAAGCCCAGAAAGAAAAGTTCAGGACACACATGTAGAACTATTTCCCCATCCTCCCTGTCTTAGTCAGCCTTTTCCTCTTTAAAATTTCTCAGAAGCTGGTTTGTCCTTCCTCTTCTGGAGTTGGCTTCCCATTTATTTGTACAATAGTTCTTCAGACCTCATTCTGATTGTTCTAAAGCAGGAGTCTACCTTTCAAGTCTGTTGACTTGCTAACCCACCTTTTCCTACCTGAAGACATTAAGTCTCCAGTCCTAGCCATGGAAGAGGAGAGATTTCCAGTGGAACACAGTTTAAGGATGGAAATAGACCAATTTCTTCTGGGAAAAATACTATCCCTATTATATTAAGCCAACACCACTAAATGAAAAATACATAAGCACAACATATGCTTAATTAATGTAGCTTCATAAATGCTTAATAAACCTGGACATTGCCATTGCTACTAAAGGTCTAGATAGCGGAGCAGAGGCTAGACTCTAAGAATTCAGTACAAATTACAGAGCAGCCAGGTGCCATGAGTCCAGGCTGGCATCAGAATCTTAAATCCACAAAATCGCCTGGAACAAGCAGGTCAACCTGCTGATGAGCAGACTTGGAATTTCCATTTGCTCTGTGCCCCAGTTTTGTGTGTCCTGGATGGGAAGGCAGCAAAGGCTGGAAGGTGTGTCACTGCTGGCGAGAGGCAGAGTCCTACAAGTGCTAATCCATCCAAAATTACAGCAGACACAAGGAGCAAGGGTTTCAGAGAGGCTTTGTGTTGAAAATCTGTGTTTTTTTAATTTAATATTTTATTAACTCAATTTTCTCTTGCTTTTACCTTCTATTAGTGCATGCAAAAGTGTAACTGCTTTGTTAGCCGAAATTTTCTTGAATTCAAATTCATTGCTGCATAAATCTTTCTAATTATCTTGTTTACTTTAGTTTACTTGATAGTTTTTCTCTACCAGATTGTGTATATCTCTGGATAAATCTCCCTGCTTATCAGTTATTTTTGTGTGATCGTTAGAGCTAAGAGTAAAACTGTGGGAGAAAAGCTGACAGTAATAAAAAATAAGTGCTTTTTTTGATATTTCCAGGTCTGTGCTGTAGAGAAATCCCCTCCCTCCCCCAGTTGAGAATAGTTTCCAAATTGCTAGACCTTTTTCCCTATTCACTTTTCTATCTCTACAGTCTTCTTCTGAGACAACATTGTTTTTGTTTTCTGCACCTGTCTATGTTGGGCTGGTGCCTTGTGTACTTACTGGGGCCCTGGCTCTTTAAACACAGGCTTCATTTTTAGGCATTATGCCACAGTGAGCCAGCCTATGTCAGGACTTGTTCCAGATACTCTCCCGAGTAACTTCCTACCTACTTTATAGACAATTGTTCCCCACCTGCTCAGCTCTAGATTCTAGAGGTCTCAACTCTTCAAATCTACGTTCAGCAGAATTTTAAGAGGGCCTGTAGATTCCAGCTCCCTGTCCAGGCCTTTGTGCAATGTCCTCCCTTTTAGTGTGTGTGGGGCCTGTAACTTGCTACTAGCCAATGGCAAAGGTGGAGAGGTATAACTCCCATGGTCATGCTGCATTTTAGGGCAAAGGTGAATTTTGTAGGTGTAATTTAGGATGCTAGTCATTGCCTTTAAGTTAATCAAAAAGAGATCATGCTTAGAGGGTGTAGAGGTTAGCAACTTGAAGCAGCAGAATTTCTCTCTCTCTTCATTGCTGCATTTGGAGAAGTAAACCCCATGAGCCCTATAACTGCAAGGAAGTGAATTCTGCCAATAGCACGTAAGCTTAGAAGAGGACCCTAAGCCTCAGGTGGGACTGCAGCCCTGGCCAACACCTGGACTGCAGTGTGGTGAGACCCTGAGCAGAGGGCCCAGTTGAGCCATGCCCAGGCTCCTGACTCATGTAAACTGAGATAATAAATGTATGCTGTGAGCCACCATGTTCGTTGTGATTTCTTATGCAGAGATAGAAAACACATGCAGTGTCCCATGCACCCTTGATTTGGGAGAGAGGGAGACTCTCCATCTGCCCTGGCTCAGGGTACCCCTCCCGTCAGCAGCAGTCCCCGCTCTCATTGAGATGACATAACTGTGAGTGAAGCATTTGAAAATTATTTCCTCTACCCCACATCCCCAAGCTCAACTCAATGACTTATGCATTTTCTATCAGTCCATTCCCAAAATGCTAGTTTTTATTTTAATAGGTACTAAATTGTAAAGCTAAAACTCTGATAATGAAATCTTAAGACATAAGACAGAGGGTAGGAGAATATATTAGAGATTATCCAGACCTGAATAAATTACTGATGCTTGGGCTTCCCACATCCAGGACCTGGCTATTTTTCAAGGCCAACAGACATCTTTTTTTTTTTTTTTCCTTCAAAGATATCTCTGATCATGCCATTCCGCTGTGTAAGGACCTCTATATGAGACTGCCCAAACGTCTTAGCATGCCCGACATGGTCCTTGATAATTTGGGTCTAACTTTCAATTCACTTTCTTTCCAAATATATCATATACTCGTAAGTACATCATTCTTAGGGTTTATGGCCCCTTGATTTATAGAGTACTCTTCTGTCAGCTTAGAGGGGAAGAAGGCCTTCCCATTAATGCACCTGGTAAACTTTGATTCTTGTATGAAATTTGGCTAAAGGTAACTGTCTTAGTTCATTCTGGCCATTCATAAACTGGGTAGCTTATAAACAACAGAAATTTATTTCTCACAGTTCTGGAGGCTGGGAAGGCCACCTAAAGGCTCTGGCAGATTTTATGTCTGGGGAGGGCCCACTTTTTGGTTCATAGACAGAGGCTTCCCTCTGTGTCCTCACATGGTGGAAGGGGCAAACGAGCTCCCACAGGCCTCTCTTCTAAGAGCATTGATCCCATTCCCAATCACCTGTCAAAGGTCCCACCTCCTAATCTCATCAATTCAGGGGTTAGGATTTCAACATATGAATTTTGGGAGGATACAGACATTAAATCTGTAGCAGTGACCTCCCTTGTGAAGACTTTTCTAACTCTACCAATCCTTGCTTCCATGTGCCCCTGAGTGTTCTCCACAGACCTCCACTATTTTACACAAAGGTATCCATTTACACGTCTGTGAGCTCCTTAAATGCAGGGACCATGTCTCAGATAAGATGCATCCCCAATGCCTAGCATGGTGACCAACTCATAATAGATGCTTAATTAGTGGTGAACAGTTGAATAACTGAATGAATATTTGCTTTTGTTGGAATTCTTTAAACGCAGGCTGCACTTGTAGGCATTGTGCCATGGTGAGCCAGCCTATGACAGAACTTGTTCCAGATATACTCCCAAGTAACTTCCTATCTACTTGAAAGACAATCGTTCCTCACCTGTTCAGCTCTAGACTCTAGTGACCTTAACTCTTCAAATCTGTGGTCGAAGATGCACCAACCAGTCTCTGTCTATACAGTAAGGCAAGTTCAGGTTTTTTCCTAACCACGTTGCTTTCAGAGCTATGGAGACCAACTTTCACTGGTTATTTCATAAAATGCCTCAGAGAGATATGTCATTTTTAATGTAAATTTTTGTTACATAACTGATCTGATTTTACAGATGAAAAGATTATAGTTATTTACATTAGGAGGATATTCAGTTTTCTTAGACCCAGCATTTCCAAAATCATTCATATCACTCTAGGAAGCAATAAAGTGTACCTAATAATGTGCACTAATTCCTAATTTCCTTTCTCTTTTTATTTTAGGGGACCAACACATAAGGCTTAATTTAAAAAATAGTAAAAACTGTAGTGATTCCTGTTCTTTCATAAGGTCAAAGCAATGCATAGTATGGTTTTATTTTTTCTTCCTAGAACTGTTTTTTTCTTCCCCACTGATTTTGCTACTTTCTACCTTAGCATCGGAGTATTGTAGTGGGACCCGGAGCCCTTAAAGAGGAGGAGACCTTTGAGCGTATTAGTGATGATCAGGATCTTACATGCAGAATGAATGCCACTGACAGGGAGTTCTAGCCTCTGGCGAGCCGTTCACAAGATCTAGAGTGAACCCTCACTTACATGTGTAGGTGAGTTTTGTATGACATCGTTCTCCTGACAGAGAAAAACTAATGGAGTGCATGAGGAAGGCAAATACTCTGCAAAGAACAAACATTTATTACTGAGTCAAAGATATAATTTTTGTATTATCCACTTTTTGGATCTAATCAGGTCTATCTATTGTATGTGTTCTCTCTGTTAGTACAGATGCCTGCGTTCTCTTTTATTAACTCAGAGGATCGAGCGTTGACTATGGAAAGCTAATAATAGATATCAGATTTCCTTCTGGAGCGCACACACACGCATGTGAAAGGAAGCATTATTAACTAAACAAATCTCTCGATTCCTAGTAATTAGCACTTTGACAAGCTGTTGTCTTAGATAAAAGATTTAGATCATGTATTATATAACTTCAAAGTATTTTTTATATTTCTTTCTGATCGGTGTACTAAGTAAATTGTACTTATTTTTATTTAAATTTGAAGGAAACCTTCAGCTCTATTTTAGTCTCCTTCACCCATTTCCTAGTCCACTGATAGGCTGTAGGCCATTCATATTCAGCTGGGTTTTGTTTCTACTGTTAGTCATAATCCTCTAGAACAAGGTAACGTTACAATAAATAATATGTCAAATTATCTAAGCTGAGTAGTTTGCTATTTACTTAACGATGTATTTGCTCCCTGAAGTTGCCATATAGAAAACTAAAACTAGAATATCAAATTCAAAGTGAACCTGAATCATTTTTCCTATACCTCGTATTTTATATATTCCCTTTCAAGCAATTATTATTTATACTTTAAAATTTATCCTTAATATATTTATCTAAAACCAAACTTCTATTATTGGATGAGAGCTGGTATCGTATGTTCCTAAGACTATCTTAGCAACCTCAAGCACATGAGCTAATGTGCTTGGGGCCTTAATTATTACTTGGTTATAAAGAAAATATAAAATAATAGACACAAAACAAAAATTATATTATCGAACTTGCTAGAAATGCCAGATACATTCATTTATTCATTTAACAAATATTCATTTAGTACATATAAACTGTTAATATTTGGGCAAGACATTGGGGATAGAATGGTGGAAAAACATCATTCCCTCCCCCCAAAACTTTGCAGTAAACAAATAATTGAAATCTGATGTTACTATATGAAGAACAACATGAACCTAGAGAAAGCATGTAAATCTGCCTAGGAGAGTCAGAGATGGTTTCACAGAGCAAGTAAAGCTTGTCCTATGACTCGAATAATTAATCATATGGATATTGAAGAAATGTGGTGAAGAAAGAAATGAAGATAGGAAGGGAGAGAACAGAGCCTTTGGAACCAGAGACATTCAGAATTAAGTCCTTGTGTTGCCACTTACTGTGATCCTTAGGTAAATGATAATCTTTCAGAGACGCTTTTTATTTTGTTTTAGATAATGTGATGGCAGTACCTAGCATAGATCTTTGTGCATGGTAGGCACTCAATAAACATAGTTGTCCTCACCATTGTTGAGCCTCATGACAACCTTGTGGGTAGATAGGGCAGGAGGTATTAGCATTTTAAATATTAATAAAGTAGGCTCACAATGATTAGGAAACTTGATTAGGGTCATACGACTAGTAAGTTGGTGGCAAAGCTTGGACTAGTACTCTTTCCACTCTGTTGCCATAGGGATTCCAGGCTGTTTCCATTCATTTAATCATTTATTCAGTCAATAAATATTTCTTGAGCATCTACTTAGTGTCAGACACATTACTGTATACAGATGATACAGTGGGGACCAAACAGACAAAGTCTCTGCTCTTCTTGAGCTGAGAGTCCATCAGAGAAGGCTGGCTTTATATCATCAATTTCAATAAATTCTAATGAGTGTCATGCAAGGTCACATTTAGGTGCTTTGGGAGACTTTGTGGCAAGAAGACATATTTTAGTTGAGGGGGTCTAGGAAGTCCTGTGAGGGGAAGTCATATTTTTGCCTAGACCTGAAGAGTGATCAGGAGTTACGTGGACAGAGAGGAGGGAAGATTGTCCCTAATTGTGGGAGGTTTGGCAAAGATGTACATGGGGCCAAGATATGTTCAAGGAACCAAAACTGATCCAGAGTAGCAGGATCAGATCACACGAGTCAAAGAGTGGTGAGAGGTGACTGCAGAGACTGGCACAGGCCAAGTTGTAGAGAGGAGAGCTCCATAAGCCATTTTAGAGTCTAGATTTTATTCCAAGAGCTAACAGTGCTATATTTTCTGCACTGCATAGAAAGCTTGACCATGGAACAAATCAGGTCTGAAATCTGGCTCATTCTCTGCTTATCCCAGAGTGAGGGGCATTTCCAAATCCCTTATAAAGCCTCACATAAGCTTGTGGGCCTGATGGGAAACCACCTAAGGTTTTAGGTAGCACAATGACATCCGATGATTGACTGCAGAAGCTAAAGGAAAGGGGGTTAGAAGGGACAGGGAAGCTCCTCACTCTCTTGGCTCCAGCAAATAACCACAGGGGCCTCAGGTGTAGCATCTAAGACTTTAATGTTGGAAAAAAGCTACTATAGTTATTCCATAGTGGGAAGGCGTAAAAATCAACTGGAATAGAGGATGCAATAAAAGCATTTCAAAATCCTTTGGGCCAGCAGCCATGACGTTACGCCTAAAGTGATGTTTCTCTTTCTTTCTTTTGTTGCAGGAAAAGCTGCCTCCCTTTGACATGTTCATTTTACTTTTTAGGCCTCTGTATATTTCCATTTGGCTACATTTGTTCTACAGGGACATTAGTTGTTACCTGACTTTAGTTTTAATTTAAAAAGTGGGGGGAAGTGTAATTATGAAGAAGATTGGGCATATGGGCACCTGATTCATTTCCCTGGGTAGCCACTATGACTCACCCTCATTAAGCTAGCTCTGCTTTGAGATGCCTGACGCCTTATCGGTTTTGAATTTTCTCTGCCCTCTATGTGAACAATGAGATAAGTTTCTCTCATGGGTCATTCACTGCTCTTCATCTCCACTATGAGTCAGATGTTTTGCATTTCAAAACATTATCCTGCCTACAATTTCCCTCTTTATAAATTATGCAGAAAGCTTCTACCAACAACAGATTCTCATTTACTGACTTTTTAGATTTGTATCTGTAAACCATGTTCTAGTTGTTTTGCCATAATTTACTGAGCACTTTTATGGCCAACAATAATTAGAATGAGGTATTGTTTTATTTGTTTTATCATCATTGTCTAAACATCAAGGTGTCTTGGATAAAAGCTCAATCATCTACAAGTAAATTCAAGTAGTGATGATTAAGTCATGTTAAAAGGCCTTCTTGATCCTTTGTCTGCCTCTAGTTGCAGTCAGTTTTCCCCTTTCATATTTACCCTCCTAGAGAGTTGTCTACACTTCCTGGACTCACTTTTTCAGCTGTCAGGCATTTCTCCCAAATCACTCCACTACTGCACTGAAGTCTCCCCAGTTAGATCGCCAGAATTGACTCTTCCTAAACACAGCAGACAAAGTCTTTCTCTTACTTGGTCAGTCTGCCACACTTAGCCCTTGCAACACTGTCTGCATGTGCCTCTGTGATGCTACGCTCTCCTGGTCTCCCTCTGTGAGCTCCTAAAAGCTTAGTATTCTCCAGGGCTCTAGATGGGGCTCTCTCCTCACTCTACATACTGCCCGTGGATGATCTCACCTCTTACATGGCTTTATTGCTCCATTGTATGCTGATATTACTCAAAGTTTTATCTCCAGCCTAAACCAGAGTTCCAAATCCCTAAGTTCATCTTTCTTTTTGGCCATTCTACTTAGATGTTCCACAGGTACTTCAAAGTCAACATGTCTGTATTAGTTTTCTAGGGATGCCGCAAAAAAAGTACCATAAGCTGGGTGGCTTAATAACAGCAGACATTCATTCCCTCACAGTCCTGGATGCTTAGTCTGAAACCCAGGAGTGAGCAGGCCCTGCTTTCTCTGAAGATTCCAGAGAAGGATCCTTCCTTGCCCCTTACAGCTTCCAGGTGTCCCTCGGCTTCTGGCAGGATAACTCCATTCCATGCCTCTGTCCTCTCATGGCCGCCCTCTCTGGTCTCTGTGTCCTCTCCTCTTCTTATAAGGACACCAGTCATTGGATTTGGGGCCCACCCTAATGGCTTGTGTTTATTTGTTTTGTTTTTATTGTATATGCATAAGCTTCATGGTTACAGAGATTATGGCTTCCTAGTAGAATTTCTAGCACCTGGCGTGATCTCAGTAAATGAATTGTTGCCTAATAAATATGTATTATAAAAAAGGAAGGAGGGAAGGAAAGAAGGAAGGAAGGAAGGTATGAGGGAGGGAGAAAGGAAGGAAGGAAGTCAATAAAAATTATTCTGAAAAATTAATAAGCATGTCAAAATAAGTATGAATTTTTAAAATGTAACTATTAATAAATATAATTTTTTTCCAGTCACTATGCTAACAAAATGCATTGAGACTCAGTGAAAGCTTATTTTAAGCTAATTCAAAACCTTCCTTTATATTCCAGCAAAAACTCATAGTTCCCATGGATGCTGGAAAATACAATTATGTTTTCCACTGGCTTCTTCTTTATCAATAAAAATTTTTAAAAAATATAAAAATCCTTCTGTATTAATAAAAAAAATTCCTGCCTTTGTTGATACTACAGAATATGATATTGTTTCCAAGAATATTTCTAGAACATATCTTCAAAAATGACAAAATTATGCAATTAAAAAAGCATTAAAAGCATTCTAATTCCACAAAAAAGAAAATTTTTAAAAAGAAAAAAAAAACGATTTATCCCCTAACAAAATGTTCTTGTAGATGTCAGCCTGAAAAAATGAACAGAAGCACATTTGTAATTTATATCTGCTTACTTTTGTAAAATATTTAGGCCTCTCTGCAAATACAGTTGGTGAAAGCTCTGACTGAATATTTAGGCAACCAAGAAATTAAAAGGGACCAGACATGCAGTGTTGTGTTTACTTTGCCTGCATAAACAAATTCCCCCATGAGAGGCTCTGGGGTAGAGCCCTGTGCTCAGTAATTATTGAAAATGCCCTTAGTTCAACTAAATCAGACTAGGTCATATGGATTTTGATGAGAAGAACAGTGGAAGTGCCTCGTTTTCCCAGAGCATTCATTATGTAGACAAATAAGGATTACTCCAGGGAGTTAACTGTATTCTTTACAAGAAGGCAAGTCCTCAAAAGAAATTCTAAGTCTTGGTGTTTTGCTCTACTTTGCATTAGTGCTATTTGATGGTATTAAATTCATACAACTTTCAGAACACATAATTATAATATTCACTAATTAAACAGAAAAAGTCAACCAAATGGGATATCTTAGGCAAATTTCTTGGCATAACCCAGTAAGCCTGCCTAGATTTATTGCCATTAAATTATCCTAAGTAGACACTGGCATTCACAGCTTAGTATTTATTATTCTTCATGTATTTTTAGTTCATTTTGACAAATGGCAAAAGACTCTAGCTTTACTGTATTGTGTGGGGGCCTCTAGGTACTTATGTAACCACTTCTAAAGCCTTGTGTAGCAATTTTCTTCACTCAACAAGATTCACTTTTGAATTCCCAGTAATTTTAGAGTAGTTAGAACAAATTCCTTCATTTCAGCAGTAAAAGTTGTCATCATCAATTACATTTTTGTAGGTAAATCATCTCTATTATTAAGAAATGTTACATGTTTTGCACATGTTAACTAATTTAATCCTCACAACAACCCTAAGTAAGTACTATTGCCATCTCTGATTTACAGACGGGAAACTAAAGCTCAGAGTGTCCCTAGTTTGCTGCTGACAGAGTGAAGGAAAGAAATGGCTAGTAGCTTAAAAAAAGGGGTAAAATAATGCATCAGTTCCCTGATGATATGCTGTTGCCTCTGTCCATCTCCCTCCATCACAGATACCATGCTGATGACTCATGCTTTTGCTTAGAGATGTCCATCCCTATGGATTGTCACCAGGTAGACCCTAGAACTGAGTCAGACAGTTAGGTGTCAGATACCACACAGGGTTCTTTCCTATCCGTTAACTCATTCAGTTTAATCTACATGCTAATTGTCTCTTATAGGTGTCATCTCCAATTAATAAGTGGGAGAATAGCAAGATTAAGTAACTTTCCATGGTCTGTGGTAAGAAATGGTTTTAAGAAATGGATTCCAACCTATTTTGAGCTCAAATTTAGAGCTCTTGACAGTAGCTAGCGAAGTATTTTTTTATTATTACTATTCTTTGTACAGGCCCAAATAAACCTGAGTAAAAGTTCAGTAAAGGTTCAGCATCTATGTGTGTTCTCCTATATACATATATATAAAAATTGGAATTAAACTTAAAATGCCTTTTGAATTCAGAAGAGATGTTTCAGTTACTATTACTGTGCAACAGATCACTTCAAAACTTTATTAAAACAACAGGAATTATTATATCATCTGATAGGTTTCATGGCTTGGGAATTCAGGACAGGCTTAACTGGTTGGTCCTGTCTCAGGGTCTCTCATGCAGGTACTGGAGCTAGAACAGTGTGGAGCTGGAGAAACTAGGGACTGGCCATGTATCTCTCTCTTCAAGTAGTCCCTGGGCTTCTCCATGAAGTCTTCCTGTGTGGGTTAGCCTGAGTTTCCTCAAAGCTTACTGGTCTCAGGGAACTCAGACTTCTAACATAGGGATACAGGGCTCCAATGCCAGCCTTCCAGATGCATGGTAGAAGTTGCACTGCCTTTCTGACTTAGCCCCAGAAGTCACACGCATCACTTCCACCACATTTTATTGGTTACACATGAGTCACAAACCTACCCAGATTCAATGGGATGAGAATGAGACCTCACTTTATGATGGGCAAGTGGCAAGATTCTATTAATAGATGAACATGTGGGATAGAAGATAGAGTTGTGACCATTTTTGTAGAATAGTCTCCCACACCCCATCCTCTAGCCCAACCATTTACATCCCTCCAACAGGCAAACTATGCTCACCTCCTTTCAAGGCCTCTCAAAAGTTTCACTCCATTTGACATTAGTCTCAGGCCTGAGGGTCATCATCTAAATTAGGTCCAGGTGCAGTCGAGTCTCAGGTAAGTTTTCTTAAGCAAAGCTCTTAAGCACTATTTCTCTTGGTCTGAAGTCCTATGAACTAAAGACACAGATTATCTGCCCACCACATATCTATCCATCATATAATGGTCAGGCAACCATAGGTTAGCCATATAGACACCTCCACTTAAAAAAAATGGTAAAGTATAGCAGTCATTGGTCCATAGGAATTCCAAAGTCCAGCTGGGTTTATGTTGCCAGATCTGCGAGTAGGGCTCAGTTCTACTCTGTGAGAGTTCCTGGCTCTTGGCTCTCGGGGGTCCTATAGTCTTTGAGTAATCTTTCCTTTGTTACAATAAGTGACCTATGTCCAAAATTAAATAATCTTCTCAATTTTCTTCCTGCCTATAGTAGCTCTAGGGTCCAGAGGCCTCCTTTCATTTTGTACTATCTCTGTCCCTTTTCATTTTAAACCTGGTATTGTATTTCCAACAATACAATTCTAAAAACGTTGTGGATTTTCTATGAATCTTATTGGGCTTCATTCTAGTAAATAAAAGCTGGAGTCACAAATCTCTTTAAGATAATCTCTTCTCTTTGAGTTCCTGGTGATTCTGATGAAGGACAGCATCCTTAAATATTAAAATCCCTGTATTTTTTAACAGAGAGGACCTATGAGGCATGCCATTAAGATCCTCAGAAAGCCTTTCTTAAATGATATATGAAGTACAGCCTTAGAGCTTTCTGAAGTCCTGGCAAATGATCCCACCCTGGATTTGATCTTTGGCTTGAGGTTCTTTCTTAATTAGAGAATCCTTTGCCATCTGGAGAGTCTGGGAATGACCCTAGAGTCCCAATGTACAAAGTACAAGTTGCACTGCCTTTTCTGAGCTAGGGAAGTTTTGTGCTGTTATTACAAGCAAGTCACAAACCTGTCCATATTTAAGAATTCAGGAAATAGATTATACCTCTTAGAAATGTACAAGATTCTAGAAGAAACTGTGAGATACGAGATACTGTTGTAGCCATCTTTGGAAAATACAACTTAAAGAATCTCTATAAAGTGTGATAAAACATTTTTTAAACAAACTTATGGATACTTCAACATGCAACTGCCTTCAGAGTAGTTAACCTTGGGAAGATATATTCTTTTTCTTAAAAGTTTGCTTCTGTCTAAAACATTTTTTGGAACTTAGCTTTTGGAGTTGCTTTTGAAAAGCTTAAAAGATTCACCATGACCGAATGCTTTGTATTACTGTCACAATTTGTTGACAAAGAACGTTTTTATGGCAGTTTAATTTTTTTTTTTTTTTTTGCCCTGGAATATTCTATAAGTGATCTTATTGTGGAACTCTTACCGATGCTTTCTTTGGATCCCAGGAAATAGAACAGTCTATGATGCTTTCTCAAGTGTTTCTTCAGACACTGCTAGCCACGTAAAAGCCAGAGTATAATAGGAAATTCATTTTGTTCCAGAATGATGTTCTAAAGAACAATGACCAATTTTCTTAACTGTCCAGCATTTTAGTTAACTCAAAACTTAAATAAAGGTATGCATGTGGGTGGTGTGTGTGAGGTAAAGGATGTCTTAGATTAAATGAATGTGTAAATTTCTTTCAATAAAACAATCAATGTGTCCATGATTTAATCATCCAACCCAGAGCTGGACTGGGATTCAAGAGAGTAAGTTTCCTGGACAAACTGTGCAATTAACTAGCTGTGTGATTTGTTTAAAGCCTTTGCAACTTCATTTTAATTTGCTGAAATGAGGGGAGATTGGATAGTCATCAGGAAATATTTGTTGAAAATCTTCTATTTACAAGGCATCCTTGTGCAATTTAGCGTGAAGGCAATTTTAATCATCGCATGGCTCATAGTGGGAGAACACCACATTCATTCAACCATGTAATTTACTTTCATAGAGAATATTTCTAAGATTATTCACTATCATCTGGACTCTCAGGTGACTTCCTTCTGGAAGACTGTTACTGATATACTTTCAAATACAAAGCAATAATCAGGATTCCTCTTCTCAACAGAATCTCCTAACACAATATTTGAATTTTTCATCTCTTAGCCTTTCCACAACCCCCAAAATGAAAGCACTATCTCTGAACACCGCCAGATAAAGTGAACTTGGTGTTAAAGAGACTATACAACCACCCCTTCGGAACATCCATTTGTTTATGGTTTATACTCACCTGCGTGTGTGCCAAAATCCGAGAGGAAAGCAAATAAAATTCCCAGATGGTTGAATTTTATGCTAAGGAATTTAAATCAGCATTTTAAATGTCACTCTACTCGTGCGTTTTTTTCACATCTACAAAGTTTGGCATTAAATTGTTTTTTCATATGCATTAAGTTCTGATGCATGTCTGAGGTCATAATTGAGTCAAGAAAGAAAGGATTTTCTATTAAGCAAAACACTAAAGTTCAGAAGTTTATTTTTGTACAGCGAGTGGTTTGACAATTCATGTATTCATCTGTCATTTCTCTAATTTTGTGGTTGAGGTAATTTGAAATGCACATGTACAAAATTTCTTCATTTAAATTTTGTCTTTGGTTATACTTCTTATGTTATAATAGTTCCGTGTGACAGTATTCCTCATTCCAGTTCATTATTTTAGTGGCTTTCAGTGCTAACCCCTAAGGATTTAGAGAAAGAGGGAAGTCAAGATACTCTTCCTAGGACTAGAGATTTGGAACAAATGGTTC
This sequence comes from Lepilemur ruficaudatus, assembly GCA_963574885.1. NCBI lineage: Eukaryota > Metazoa > Chordata > Mammalia > Primates > Lepilemuridae > Lepilemur > Lepilemur ruficaudatus. Next base: position 17,807 of record CAUYRT010095008.1, read on the forward strand.
TTTTCCAGTTTTATCTCTCCTGTCTGTACTTTTCCTCAGCAGTCATGTATGGAAAGCCAGCATTACTACAGTTATTTTTCTGAAAATGGAATTCTGCCACCAAGTTACCCTTGGAGTCAATGAAGACTGAAACATCAACTCTTCCCAAGATTTTCAGTCTGCCGGTCTGCCCTGCAGAATTCGGACTTACCAGATTCCACAGTCACATGAGCCAATTCCTTAAAACCTCTCTCCTCTTCTCTCTCTCTCTCTCTGATTCTATGTTTCTGGAACAACCTAATACAATATTCTTCCTCATCTGTAAGAGCCCTCCAAATTCATCAGTTTTACAGCTTATGTAAAGAACAGGTCTTTGTTGCCAAATTACATGCTGAAAATAATGAGCTGTTAATATTAAGGAAAAACAAATTTCTCTGAAAAATATTTTCCTTTTCCACTGATAATGCAAAAGTAAACTCCACAAGTACATGATAACAAATTCTTAATAAATGGTATATGAACTAATAAATAACAATGCTTTACCATTTGTTAAAATATTCCATAGTGCTGAAGACATCTAACAACAGTAGCAAATGACCCAAATTAATACTAATATATTTTTTTTAAATTGATGACACAGAGGGTTGACTAGGCAGAGGATAGAGGATTTTTAGGGCAGTGAAAATATTCTATGTGATACTACAACGATGTACATATGTCACTTACACATTTGCATTTATACATGTACAACACCAAGAGTGAACCCCAGTGTAAACTATGGGCTCCGGGTGATAATGTTATATCGGTGCATGTTCATCAATTGTAGCAATTGCACCAGTCTGGTGGAGGAGGTTGATAATGGAGGAGGCTATGTGTGCATGGGAGCAGGGGGTATATTGGTATATATCTATCCCTTCCACTTGATTTTGCTGTGAAGCTAAAAAATTAAGTCTTTTTCCAAAATTAATGACCCCAGTGCGAATAAAACACGAATTACATAGAACTTCAGAGTTTAAAATCATCTTGCACCATACTGATACCACTTAGGGTTCTTATCGTGCTGTGTTTCTTATGATTCAGTTGTAATTAGTCAGAATATACTGCAGCTGTTTGTGATTTCAGGGAAGAATAAGATGTTTATAAAGAGAAAATCTTCCATTATCTCTGCTTTTTAAAATTCCTTTCTTTATAATTGGTATTTTATGCTGTGTTTTTCCATCCTCATTTCAAATCCTAAACAAGGTTGTTAAATAGGGTTTTATCATACATGGAAAAATTGCTGCATATTAATTTCCTTCCCCACTCCCTCCGGTAGTTCTATGTGTGCACACACTCACTCACACACATTATATATATGTGACAACTTCTGGCTCTGCATAAGATGCTCCTGCAAAAGTACGCCATGTCAAATATTTCCAGCTTTTTTGTTTCTACTCTGGCACCATTGCCAGGGTTTCAGATGTACTATGATTTCCTTTAGTTTTTTCCTCCCGGAAATTATTTTGAAGTTAGGTATTATGACTCATCAAGATATATGAATGTATGCATTCCCTCATTATGTGTGCCTTCTCTATTGTGTTGGGTTGTCCTCTTTTTCCTGCTTCAGCTCTCTAATTTCTGGAACCACATTGGAATTAGTCATGGATAAACAGCAAGTGTCTATATTAAAAGCAAGTATCTTCCTTACAGATGTAGCATGGAATTTGGGGGTATGACGAAACATGGTGTGAAAGTACCTTCTTTCAATATGCAAGAAGACAATCATTAAATTTTAGGTGTAGGTTCACCCTCATTTTATAAGTTTTACATATACCTTATTCTTGAAGTTCCACAGAGGAGGTGGTAGCGGCTTTCCCACTACTGAGAAAACAGAGGAACCATGGGGTAATAGAAGGAAAGGACAGGAATCGGCCACTATGTGCATGTTATGGTAGAGAACCCGTAGAAGCAGCAAAAGGAATCTTGTGACAGTCGGAAGATGTAGAAATCTATTCTCAGGCTTTCAAGATAATCAGGACAGGAAAAAAGGAGGAATGCCAGTGTAGTGAACATCCACTGTTTTTGCTTGACTACAGTCTTCCTTCATTTAGTAACAGCGTCGTGGTTTTCCTCTGAGAAACAAGCCCTGCCCGATGACAAGGGTGAAAGTCTCAACTGAAGGGCCGCATCCTCCCCTGACCAAGAGCATTGATTTGGCCCAATCCGGGATGTGGATCTAATTGAGTGACAAAAACGCTGACAATTTTTCAGGCCGATTTATCTCAATGATGGTGTGTTAGACTTTTTCATTTGTTTCTGCTCGCTAGATAGTCCTGGTTGCTCCAGTTATTGCTATTTTTAACACTTGTTTTGTTTTTTGTTTTTTGTTTGTTTGTTGTTTTTTTTGTCCTGCTGCTGTCTGTTGCTTGCAATGTTACAACTATAATGACACATTCAATCAATGCAGTAGGTCTCTTTAGTGATTTGGTGAAGTTAAAAAGAAAACTAGCTGTAATAAAGGGTGGGCTGGATTAAAGTATATAAACTTTCTGCAAAAGAGTAGAGGAGGACTTTGCCTAGAAATGTCTCAAACTCTGGTCTACCTTGGGAAAAGAAGACTAAGCCAGAATGTAGTCCAAGGCACTGCTTCCTTCATTGAGAGGGTCATACAATAAAGTACGCCAGCTGAACTAACCATCATGATTAGTGATGTATTTGGATTTACATTATGCTCCTTGCTCCTTATATAATTTCAGTTTGAGTAACTCTAATCTAGGTTATGTTGTCTTAATCCAAAGAATGTGCTGATTGAGACTTTTTGTTGGAAAATCTAGAACCTAGCATATGATTTACACAAGTATGGAGAGTCTCAGGAAACATAAATCAATGAAAAAAAAATTACAGCAAGTCCTTGAACAATGCCATTTCGTTCAACATTGTTTTGTTTATAACATTAATGAGAAAAAAAAAATCAATTCCTGGCCAGGGCCACCGTCTGTGTGGAGTCTGCACATTCCCCCAGTGTCTGCATGGGTTTTCTCTGGTACTCCAGTTTCCTCCCACATCCCACAGACATGCACGTTAGGCTCGTTGACATGTCCACAATGTCCTAGTCTGAGTGAATGTGGACACAGGTGTGAGTACACCCTGCGATGGGATGGTGTCCTGTCCTGGTGGGTCCCTGCCTTGCCCTGAGCTGTTGGCTCTGGCCCCTGAGACTCTGAACCTAAATTGTCAATTTACAGGTGTTTCTAAGACTCAGGGACTAAGAAACCTTTCATCCTACTCTCCGTCCTCATGGAACCATCACTAAGTGTCTTGGGCTTTCTGAGAGCCCAATCTTGTGATAAATATGTAGAGACAACTTCCAGTACAATATGTTACCCTAAGTACACATGCTGCCTAGACAAGGGCAACTAGAGTTAAAACCTAGAGAACAAAAGCTCTACATGATTAAGAGTAGATTAGGCCGTATGGGCTCTAAGTGCCATACAGAGTGAGCCAACTCAAAAACATAGTGGGGTAGTTTGACAAAGAACAACTTTATCCACCTCCAGATTTTCCTTGGAATCCAAAACCAGAAACTGTATTACAAAATGTAAACAAAACAGAGAACTTTGAAATCCAGTTTCTCCTTGCCCCTTAAACAGAATTTATCTTTTCACCTGAACTTGAATAGAGTGCATTGAAGTACTTGTAAGTCTCCCCTTCAACCTTAGAATTAACTATAATCCAATGCTTGTTGTTTTCATGCACAATGCACTGTTTCTCCCCAAGATTCTGATATATTATGGTCATTTAAAAAAGGCAATAAAATGTTATGAGACTGTGATATCTTAGCTACGGTTCCAACAGGTAATTACATTCCAGACCTGTAAAATTTTCAACTAGTCAATTAAAGTAATATTTCCTTTTTACCCTGAAACTAGTGTGTGTGTGGTGAAGCCAGGTACTTATTAACAAACCATTACCTTCCACCCAGAGGGCAAAAACCATCTGAGACTGAGAAAATGTGCCATAAGTGTATAATTTTAAATGAACTTATTAAATATCTGTTGCCTGCTTTTGAAAGAGATTCTCAAAACTCATCTGGATCTGTTTGCCTTCATAAGTTTCTATCTAGTTTCTTTATACCCCTTGCCTAAATCTCAGCCTAAATCCTTCCTATGGATAGGTCTGCCGAATGACAGTGCTTCCTCTCTGGATTTGTCAGTGTTGTACCCGTCACCGTGTTCCATAAGCCATAACAATACTAGCTGAGGAAGACTATCCCCTGCCAACATCACCACTTAATCCTACGTGTTTTCGTAAGTCGTGACCAAGCACTCTAGCTCTACAGATCCTTATCTAATCAGCTTTGCTGTCAGCAACGATAGAATAGCTCCCCCTGTTGCCTTTTCAGCCCTAGATGGTGGTTCTGGCGCAACCCTGGCATCTCCATACCATCAGCTGCCTGAGACTGACTAATTTTTTGTGCCTCTTTAAATAGTCTAAGGCTAGAATAAATATGGCCCACTAACCTCCCACACACCCAGGTCTTCTTTATGTTTAGCATATCTCATCTTATGTTTTTAACCATATTTGTGTTACAATTTTTAAACAGTCACATTAAAAAAAATAGTGCAATGAACACACATCCACCACCCAACAACCTATATCCAACAATTAACATTTGCCGTATTTGCTCTCTCTGTCTATTTATTATCTTTCTCTCTTGCTTGCTGAACAATTTGAAAATAAGTTTTGGAGATAATGTGTTACTCCCAAATATTTCAGTATGCATATAGAAAAAGAACATTCTTTTACTGAACCATAAGACTTTTCACACTTGGGAAAACTAATAATTTCCTAATCAAATGATGTCTGATCAGTCTATAAAATCTACCAATCTGTCTATCTAATTTATACAATTTTCTCCCAAATACCCTTGCAGCTGCTTTTTCACACCAGGGCTCAATCAAAGGTCACTTATTTCACTTGGTTGTTTTTATCACTTTAGCTTCTTTAAGTCTAGAATACTCCACCAATGTTCTTTTTCATGATAATGACTTCTTGGTGATTTTATGACAATTGTCTTGTAAAATATACCACATTCTGTATTTATCTGGTTGTTTTCTTTTTTTATTTTTGACTTGTTCCTTTATACTCTGTCCTTCTTCTAACCTGGAAATTAGGTCTAAAGTTTTGGTTACATCCAGGTTAAGCATTTTGGGAAAAATATAGTACTTCACAGGTGATTCTGAGCACCTTATATTGCATCAGAAGGTATAATATTGGTCACATTAAATTTAATCACTTCTAGTATGGCTACGGCTATATCTCTCTGTTGTAAAGGTCTGTTTTCCCTTTGTAATTAGAAAGTAAACTGTGTAGTCAATGAACTGTTGGGAATAGCACCATGCATGCCCCCGTGAGCTTTCACTTAAGGGTCTATCATTCTTTTGACAATCCTTGATGGGAACAGGTGTTTCACTGGGATTGCAAAATTGTGATTCGCTAATAATATCTTTCTTTCTACAGTTATTGTCTGTTAATCTTTTATAAAAAGCTTTCCATAATAAAATGGGTATGGGCAATAGGTTTTCCCTCAAGTGGGGTATATTCATAATTATTTTCCTTTAATTATCAACTTTTAAAGTAAAAAGTTGGTTTACTAGTTACCTTTGATAATGGTGCTGCTCTCTTTCTCTCTCTCTTTCTCTTTTTTCTTTTCTCTTGTTTTCTCAGCTACTATGAAATTATGTATTCTTACATATTTAGTGTTTTAAAATCGATGACAGTAGATAGTGCCAGAAAAAATATGTATGTGTATATGCATATACACAAATATTAATATATACATATACGTATATAATACTTGTTTCATATGAAGATTTCCAATTAAGTTTTAATGCTACAAGTTTTTGTTTTGATTTTATATTTTATCTTTTATAATTAAAATCTTGGTTCCTAAGGTATTTATTTTCTTATTTTTATCCTATCATATAAAATAGGTTTTGAGTTATACTACCAGTATTTCTACTAATGACAAAACTATTCAGCAAAATTTAAGATTTATTTGAAGCACTTAGAGTACCTTCCAAATTGTAGTCATAAAAATATAATCAGAGTATTGTGTCAAGAGTCACTGGAAATGATTTTCCTCCCTGAGTTGTATTACTAATTTAAAATAGTTAGGTTTATTTATTTTAGTTTCAACGTTAGGGTTTAACCTTTCTCTTTTTATTTTTAAAAATACATAATGCATTTACATAATTCAAAAGTTGAAATTATATAAAAAGGTATACTCAGAAAATTCTTGCTTCCATCTGTCCCCTACATTATTACTCCCATTCATGTGCTATGTCACCATTTGTAAGAGTTTTCTTTTTGTAACACACATATACTCTCACTGTGTTCTGCACCTTCCTTTTTCCTCTTAATAATATATTCTGAGCATTATTCCTTATCAGTACATAAAGATGGTCTTTATTTTGTTGAACGTCTGCATAGTAGTATCTCATCGGGTGGTACGTGTCACATTGTTTATTCCACCATTGCTACTGGTGGACATCTGAATTACTTTCAGCCTTTTACAGCAGTGAATAACCTTGTGCATATGTTGGTTTGTATTTTCTGGAGCTATGTTTCTTTGGGAAGATTCCTAGAAGTGAGGTTCCTAGGTCAAAGGAAAATGTGAATATGATTTTGTTAGATATTGATACACTGCCCATCAGAGAGGTTGTGCCATTTTGCACTCCCATCAGTAGTGCAAAGCTTACGGACTTGTTTCAAATATTTCAATGTGTGCCAATCTGAGAGGTAAGAAATATCTCAGTATGATTCTAATTTGCGTTATTTTTCTTATTATAAATGAAGGTAAGTAACCTAAAGAGAGCCATTTGTCTCTCTTTTTATCAAATGTCCATGTCTTTTGCCTAATTTTCTACTGGGGTTTTGAACTTTTCCTTCACTATTTTAAGATGTTTTCATATACTGAACAGACCATTGGTTCTCAACTGGGGATGATGTTGCCTCCCTCCTCACTCCTCTCCCTAGGGTTTTTGGCAATGTCTGGAAGCATTTTTGGTTGTCACAACTGGGGAAAGGGTGCTATTGGCATCCAGTAGGTAGAGGCCAAAGATACTGCTAAATATTCTGCAATGCACGCAACAGTCCCAACAAGAAAGAAGTATCTATCCTCAAATGTTAATAGTGCAGAGCTTTAGAAACACTGGAGTAGATCTTTGTCTGTGATGTAAGTTGGAAATATTTCCTCCTGGTTTGTCATTTGTCCTCTGATTTTGCTTATGATTAATTTTTTTTTGCCATTTCTTTTTTAGTTAGTTCATTTTCTCAATCTTTTCTATTTATTGCTTCTGTATTTTGAGTCATAGTTAGAAAGCCTCTCCCTACTCTTAGATTATAATAGAATTCACTGTGTTTTCTTCCAGAATGTATGTAGTTTTGTTTTTCACATTTGTATAAAATTAATCTTGGACTTAATCTTGAAGTAATGTGCGAGGTAGAATTCAATGTTTTGCTTTTCTAAATGTCTATCGAGCTATACCAATATCATTTCTTCTAAAGGTCATCTTCCCCCCTAAGTGATTTGAGATGCCAACTTGATCATGTATCCAATTTCCATATATACCTGAGTCTATTTCTGGATTTCCTATTTATTTCGTCCTCTTTCTGTCTATTCACAGGCCAATACCACACTGTTTTAATTATAGAGGCTTTACAACAGAGGGAGTAGGAAGCAGAGGATTTGTTACACAGATGATGGAAGAGTAGTGAAGCCACACAGGGGGCGGCAAGGTGGGGGTGACGCAGACACTAGCAAAAGCAGGGAGTCATTAGCATCCCTAGGCTGAGAGCCATAAGGAGATGATGATATTATCAGAGTCCAGGGGCCAAGGAAACCTAAGATAATGGAACCACAGAAAAGAGACAGTTACTAGTGAAGATGCTTCCCAAGACAGCAAGGGAGAGAGACATACCCCTGGCTTCTCCCTTCCTAGCACTTTTCTGTCTCCCATAAGTGCTTCTCATTGGCTGTCCCAGACCACCCAGAAAACAGCTGATCAGGCAGCTTGGGGGAAACATACCTCACAGGGTCCAACCCCCTGTGATACAGAGAACAGGAGAAGAGCAAGGGTGATATCTTAGGGAAAATAGGTGCAGGTCCAGAAATAATCTTAGTCCAAAGGCTATTTCTGTTGATATGTAAAGGATTTTTAAAAAATTGTTTATTTATTCTTTTGTTCATTTTTGTTATTGTTTGTCTTTTCTTAATTTTTTTAATACAGTTTTGTTTCAGTGTGACCCCTGTTTTAAGCATTTTCTTCTCTCCCTTTTATAATCAAAGCTTCAGGGAACACTTGTATTGTGGTGCTCCCTCTCTATCAGGAGAGGTGCCTGATGGAGATGACCACTTCTGGTCTTGCCCACTTGCCCTTCCTTCCAATGCTTCAGAATCCAGCTCTCTGATCCACCAGGTCTTAGTCCTGTTCTGAATATTTTGTCACTTAGAATTGGACCTAGAACCACCCTTAGACCCGGGTAAGAGTGGTCCTTGCCTCAAGGGTCCTGATGCACAGGGTCTGGGCTCATTGTTCACCTTTGAGGGACTTGATACTTCTCTATACCTGGAACCATCCATTTCCTCCAGGAGCCCTGGGACTCACACACTTCTGGGTAATCCCAGGACCTCATGGCTAGCCTCAATTGCAGGAGGGGAGCCTGATAAGTAGATCACGGCTGCTGGCCACCACAATATCTTTGTGTGTGAGGGAGGACCACATGAAATTGACCCATCAGATAGTGCTGACATACTTATTTCAGTGACTGTCATGTCAGACATAGGATGAGTTTCAGAGCTCTGGGCTACCAACTATCGGTAACTGTCTCTTGAGCTTGAGCTATGAGCTTGTGCGTTAACTTTCACTGCTCTGTGTCTGAGGAAAATGCTTCATTTTCCTCCTATACATACAAGTTTCCTCCTAATCACCAAGGTGAAGGCTCTGGAGCCAACTTTGGTGTTCTCAAATGAATATTTCTCCCACTTACAGGCAAGTCGACTCCTGTGTCCAAGGTGTGCTCTGATTTGGGTCATGGTGGTTTTATTTGCCTATCTTGTTTGATCTGAAAGTTTTGTCATATAAGGGTGAAGGGATTCAGAGTTAGGTAGCCTTTAATATCCTGTAGAAATCGAAACTCAAGGGCAAATCCAGGTTTTGTGAGGTCTGAAGCTTACGTAATTTTGGAGCCCCTCTTTTAAAAGAAAGAGCATTATATATAAATATGTGTGTATGTATGTACATATATATACACACGTGTGTGTCTGTGTGTATATGTATATGATTAGGTATAGGCTCTGTAAGATGTTGGGCTAAATCAGGGGTCCTGATGCTTAAGCTTCATGGACTTCATGGTAAATCTGCCTCTGTTGGAACACTGACTTTCTTTTAAGTCTCAATGAAAATTTGTATTTATCACTTCTATATTTCACCTTGTTAAATTTCTTGGGAGCCTATATCTGTTATGCAATGTATTATTTATTCCTTTTGGTGTCATGTCATTTGTAAATCATAGCATTTTATCGATGATTTCATTTAAGTCACTGGTAAAGTAATGATCATGTCAGTCGAAGAGTTTACTAAATAGATTTTATTGAAATATTTGTTACTAAGGGAAATAATCTCTTTCTTTCCTACCTAGTTTTAATTTTCTCCTTTCAAGTTTACCTTCCTGTCCTATTACTCATCTTTTTTACTGAAAGCGGAAATTGGGACTTCTGCTAAACATTTATTTCCTAAGCACTTATTTACAGGTTAGGTAAAGGAAAGAGTCTTTTATCTGCATTGACCATAATAAAGTGAAGGAAAAGATTTACTTAATCTTTGCAAAATATTTAAGAGCATATTTGTAACAATCTTTCACATTCTAATAATTTTCAAACATCATGAGATGTATAATTTGACCCTACTGAAAAATCATAATTATTTAGTCTAAGATCAACTTACTTTTGGTATGTATCTCACAATTCCCTTAATTAAGTAATCAAATACAAATAAAATAACAAAGACATTTTAGGAGTTAATTACTTTTATACTCCTAGACCCCCTACTGGGATAAAATGTATCTCTAAGAGGTTCTTGAACTCTTCAGAAGATAAAATATAAAAATTAGCAGATAAATTGATTCTATTAAGATACATGACTATAAAAATTATACTGAAGCATAGTAGATAAAATTCATATTTGGAAATAAAATTTCAAGAGTTTTATAGCAGATATTGTCATAAATATGCGGCATAAAGTACTAAGATACCATTGTCAAAATCTCAAGTTCTTGTTTAATTTTTGCTTTTAACTATGTAACTTTGGATATGCTATTTAGTATCACAAAAATCAGGCTTATGACCTGAAAGGGCTTTTTCATTTCTTCCATTTATCAGGATGCACTTTATCATGAAGAGTTTGAATTCTCATGTCATATTTCCTGATCTTTAGCCATTTACCTTGGGCAAAGTGTTTTATGTTTCTAAACATTAGTTGCCTTATCTTTTTGGTAAATAAAATGGCAGAACCTACCTCATAGGGTCTTTTTTTATGATGATTGAATGAGATAATGTATATAAAGATAATGTATAAAAAAGCCTCTCAGCAGAGAGACTGGCAGGTAATTTTAGCTCATCCAATGTGGGCAGTTATAAAGTTTTATTGTGTCAAGTTATTTCCTAGGTATAGATAAAATTGCTAAGGTTACAGTTGTCCCCTTCACTTTTGAACACACCAATAGATTTTAGCAATATGCCATTTCCTTCCACTGAGCTTGTGATGGCCTTGTGATGCTTTAGGATATTGTCACAGTGAGGTTGATTATTAAGATTTTCTTCATAATCATTCCAGACTCAATATTTTTAGAAAATGTCTAATTATTATCTTTCCTATATAGTGTATGTGTTTTTGCTTCACCTTTTTTTTTTCTGGCATTTGGAATATACATAGATGCTTTCATGTATTATTTAGTCATCTTCTTGATTACTTATGTGAATTTAAAATAAATGTGAAGATGAAATATGGAACACAATTTAAAACTGATTTTTCCTTTGAAATTAAATATAGTCAAATGTTCAGCATTTCCCTCACTCCCATTGCTCTGTTACAAAGAATAAAAAAATCAGCAGTTATCCCAATGACTATGTAATTTTAGAGGTTGTAATAATAAATTTCATCCAATTAATTAGAAAACTCTATATAGATATTCAAATTTGAGCAGTTAGGCAAAGTTCAGTAAATCATATTAAAGCTAATTTATCTACCAAATTATATTAACAATATATTGACAATAGTGCTAGATGATTGACTCCAAACTTTTCATCTGTTTGTACCATTAACATGTATTAATTCTGAGAAATAGCTTCAGAGACACGTTATTAACTTCCCCACAATCATACCTTTCCTTCCCTTCTTTCCTGTTTTTATTTTAGCTGGAACAGTACAATACCAGGCATAAAGGAAGGGACCAAAGCCCTGATGATAGGAGTTACTTAATGGAGTTTTGGAATGAGACCTCCAAAAACAGTTTCTTTTTATTTTTATGAAAAAAGTCCACCTAGCACTTGATTAGTCAGCTTTTTCTGTGACAACAAACCACAAAATCTTAATGGCTTATAACAACAAAGATTTATTTCTTGCTCACAGGCTTGTAAGTGGGACCAGGCTAGGTTCGGCTGGACATGGGTCAGTTATTTCATTCTGTATATCTTTTTTTTTTTTTTGGAGACAGAATCTCACTCTGTTACCTGGGCTAGAGTGCCAAGGCATCAGCCTAGCTCACAGCAACCTCAAACTCCTGGGCTCAAACAATCGTCTTGCCTCAGCCTCCCGAGTAGCTGGGACTACAGGCATGTGCCACTATGCCCAGCTAATTTTTTCTATTTTTGGTAGAGACGGGGTCTTGCTCTTGCTCAGGCTGGTCTTGAACTCCTGAACTCAAATGATCCTCCCGCCTCGGCCTCCCAGAGTGCTAGGATTACAGGCATGAGCCACCGTGCCCAGCCTTCCATTCTGTATATCTTTATTCAGAGATCCAGGCACAAGAAAACCACTTTTGGGGGCTGTACTTATGGCAGAGGGCATAATCTTAAAAGAGTGTGGAGAAGCACGTCATACTTCTCAAGCCTTTCCTGGGATTACCACATTGTTCCTTTCATGACATTCCAAAGGTCAAAGCAAGTCATGTGGCCAAGGCCAAAGTCAGTGGGCACGGGATTATACTCTATCCCTAGGGAGGATATGCCAAAGGCGGGGATGAATAATTGAGAAAAAATAATGCAATCTTCTATAGTATCCTATTTAATATAAGACATTCAGCCTTCAGAAACCCCTAGATTTATACTAAGGGTATAAGACCAAATTATTAGGTCTTTTTATGTGCAAGGTAGAATCATAGAATTTTAGCATTGTGGAATAGCAGGGACTTTGAAGAGTCTGTAATCCTACTGCTTCATTTTACAGATAAAATAGTGTGACCAAAGATGATAAGTGACTCTTGCCCACGATTAGATTCTGTTCGTGGCAAAGATGAATGTGAAACCAGGTTACTGTTCCCCACAATGAATGCATTGTGCTGCCAATTGGTTAATTATTTAGCCTAGACTAGGTACTCCCTGAGAAGTGAATACAGGTGAAAATTTCAATTCAAAGTAGAAAAGCTAAGAGTTTACCATATTTCTTGCCTAGAAGTATTTAACAAGTCAATTTAAGTTCTGCTAAAATTAATTGACCATTTATAGTGAGCTGGATTCTGCACCAAGCCCTACAGGTGAAACCAGTATGAAACATTAACATTGCATCAAAACCACTGAAAGAATAGAAAGGACAGTACAAAGCACAATTGATATTTATATGACAATCAGAATATATAAAATAAGCAAAAATAATTAAAAGTAGTTTCACTAAGATGAACTAGTATACTGCCCAAAATAAATACATAAAAATCAGAATCTATTCGATGTTGACTGACACTTGAAGAATTAATTTTCTTTGGGAATATTGGTCAGAATGATTAAAGACATCATACTGTGCATTCTCCATTATGGGGAAATGCAAACAATTTTCAAAGATATTATCAAATTGACTATATATAAGGAATTCACTCATTTAAAACCCTTTTTTATATCTCTTTTTAACAATAATAAACCATTTTCATAAACCTCAGCAGTCCTATAGAAAGAATAATTGTATCATTTTTGATAGACTTAAATTTTTGTCCACTTAACTACAAATATTTTTTCTATCTTTTAACAAATAGTTATGTATGGTTTCATGCAAATCACATGGGAAGCAAGCAATAAACCCCAGAGAATAATGAGTATGAGAGTGTCTACCAGAGTAACTCTCCAGGTTAGGTACAACAGGAAGAGAAAGATATGGAAAGGGGAGATAACAGGTATATTAAGGTTAAATATTAGACGTAGAAGTAGTAAATTTGTTCATATCAAGTGCCTGCATTGTAGAGGAAATGTATCAAGTTGGATAACAGAGGAATATTTCATCCTTAGCCTTCAAAACAAGTGAGAAACTGGATCATCAAAGCAACTTCAGGGGATGAATGGATGAAATATATTTGAAAAAACTTTAGAAAAGCATAGAGGATTTGTAAAACAGATCAGCAATTTCTTCATTTCACAAATGTCCTGACATTTTTGCCTGGCTAATTCCTCTTCATACCTCACACCCTTTAGATTTCAGTTTTCATTTCATTTTCTGTGGCAAGCTTTTCTCCCAGAAATCTAGACCAGTGGCTGTTCATAGCATACTGCACTTGCCCTAGATAGCCTGTCTGTGATATAATTGCCTGTTTGTTTGTTTAGTTCCGCTTCTACATTCTTTTAGCTCCATCAAGGTAGGGACCGTGCCAATTTTATCTGATGCTCTCTTTGTGTTTTCTGAAACAATTCCTGGCTACATATAAGGTATCTCACAATATTTGTTGATTGAATGAAGTGTCATGGAGTAGAGCTGCGTGTGTGTGTGTGTGCGTGCAGGCATGCATGGTGGAGGCCAGGGACTTTCCCTGCAAGATGTTAGGATATATTAAACTTACCATATTAAAAACTGTGGTATAAGAAGAGTCTAGAAGTCCATAGAACTTAATAGAATTCAAGGACCCTACTAAATATAAAAACATAGTAGTTTATAAAGAAACTATCAACATGCCATTGGAAGAATAAATTTTTGTACAAATAATGTTGAGAATAATAACTATTTAGAGGAGGTTAAATAAATTCCATTGGATCAAATAGTTAAGTTCAAAATAACATTGAATGAAGTATGAGTGAAGTATGAGTATTTATTGACATCTACATGGAAAAGAATTTCTCGTGATAAAAGTGTAGAATTAATCACAAAGGAAAGAATCAGTAAGTTATACTAAATAAAAAATTAAGATCACCTGAATGTCATAATGCAGTGTACAAACATTAGAAAGTAAATGTTAAACTACATTAAAAAAGTTAGCAAATGGTTACTATCTTAACAATAAAAGGAGTTGTTAAAAATCAGTAAGAAAAATATTCATATGTCAGTAGAAAATTGGGAAAGAAAATAGACAATTTGAAGAATATATTCAATGGGAAAAACATGTTCCACCTCACCTGTAATTAAATAAATGCTAATTGAAGCAACAATATAATGCAATATATTATTAAAAATGAGAAAAATTTTTAAAAATTATACTATCTAGTGCTATTAAGAGTAGACTAAAAAGGGCATTCATATCGTATACTGTGGTTGGAATATGAATTGATACATGTGTGGAATGTAATTTTGCAAGTATCAAGATCCTTAAAAATATTCATACTCTTTCAACTAGTAATTCCATTTGTGGGAATTCACCTTACCATGACCAACAATGTGCTTTATATATTGAGGGTTTTTCATGTAATTTATTAAATATTACATTCCAACTATGGATGAGACACTGTTAGATGTTAGGGACATAATGGTAAATGAAACAGTCAAGGTATTTACATCTCAGGGAGACATACAGACACAAAAACAGGTGATAAGTATAATAGGTAATATTTAAATTGCTTAAATTTTCAGGTACTGTTCTAGGTGCTTTCCCTATATTAAACTTATTTTATTCTCCCAACAACCAGATGAAGTAGGTTGTATAATCTTATTGAAGACAGAGAGGTTAAGTGATTTTTCTAATGATAACTTAGCCCATGATGGAGATAGGATTTAAAACCAGGAACACAGTTACATTCATACTATGTAGAGATGGATATAATTCAGAGTGCATTATTAGAAATGCCAAAATGTTGTTCAACAATAAAAAAAAAGCTAAAGAAATTAAACTGTATTTAAATGATAGAATTTTATTCAGCCATGAAAAAAAAAATGACACTTTGCAAAAACTTTTAGTGACATGGGAAATATTTATAATATACGTTAAATAAACAGAGCTGAATTCAAATCAGTATACATAAAATGAACTCAGTTTTATTCAAAAGTGTTATAAGTAGATATGTGTACTGTACATCTTTATATGTACATATATACAGTTAGATATACATATTCATTTAACATTTGTTCCCCTCACTAGATTCTGAGTTGATGAGGAGGTTCTTGGTTGGTTTGCCGTTGTACACCTAACTATTACCATTGTGCCCAGACCGCATAGATGCTAAATAAGCTTTACTTGATTGAATGAATAGTGTAAAAAAAAAGTCTAGAATAATATATATTAAAATGCCAACAGTAGTTTTCTCTAAATTCTGGAATTCTGGGTTATTTTAATTTTCTGGGGGTTTTTTTTCACTTATTTCCAAAATTCTCTCTAGTGAACATTTGTAGATTTAACTGACTTAGGTTTTTAAAAAGTAAAGCAGGTTCTAAAGGAAACTTGTGTTTAAACAGAATTAATGGCCATCTGTTTTAGCTAGCTTAGGCATCAATCTGCTGGAAGGTAGGAAATTGAACCAGATGATTCTCCAAGATTCGTTAGATACAGGTTATCTGGTTTACCAGTTATCAAGTTACTGTCTCAGCTTCACATTTATACCCCACTGCCTGTTCTGCAAAAATGGAGATGAGCCCTTTAAATATTTTTCCTTTGCCAGCCTGTACAATGCTAAGCCTTGTCAGTCGAAGGCACAGGAGGAAGGGATTTTCCTTCCTGGTTCCGGTGCTCTCTCCCTCAGCAGCCTCCTGCAGTGTGGGCACCTACTCCAGCATCAGGCTCCTGCGTGCATGGTGGCCTGCAACACCCACCTTGAGCAGTTGCATAGTGCGCAGATTCCAGCAAGATGCACCTCTATTAACAGTTTTCCTTGGCATCCTAGAGAGCAGATGTCCAGCAAGTTCTGAAGGGCAGATCTTCAGCCACTTACTCTGACACGGCATCCTACTCAGTGCCTGCCCTTCTGTGAGCCATGGCTGTGCCCAGGGTGAGAAGGTTCAGTTCTTAGCCTTGAGGGGAGGGGAGCATCTTCCTTGGACATTTATCTCAGTCCTAGGGTAGTGGCCATTCCTCATAGCTGTTATCTCTATATTTTGTTTGAGTTGCCTTTGCTCCTTACTGGACAATCCCTGAATATTCTAACCCTCTGTTGTAGTTAATAATTCTTTATATATTAAACTTTTTCTTTTCAGATTACCGTGTAGTTTCTCTCCTCTGATATTAGACCCTAACTGATACACCTGGATTTGTGACTTTCAGTAATTTTATTATAATTTTCATCCTTCTCTCTTCACTAAGAAAAGGTAAAGGGTATAACTAAAATACTACAAGTGGTAGATTTATCACAGAGGTCAAAAACCATAATTATTCAGATATGGAAAGGAGATATAAAGTCTCCCCAAAGCATACAAAATTCCAAATAAATGAGCAGGTATGTGGTGTAAGCTGGGTAAATATCTCTTAAGCATGGAAGGAGGAAATGTAAGGTATTAAAGAAAAATATTCCCTTCTGTGATGGCAAACAGCATGAAAGCAGAGCTATCAGCAAACAAGGTATTAAAGGGGGCGAACTATCGGAAGACAAAATAATGAATGTAAATAAGAAATTAAATCTGAATCTTCGTGCAGGGCCACCAAATCAGAAAGCCAAGCAAACAGCAGTGAGCTCCTGTTTTGCAGGGCAGCAGGGCTTATCTGATTCTGAATAATACAATTCTTTTAAATTAATATTACTCACATTTTAGTCAAAAGACAACTAAAACAAATCATAAAAAGAACGGAAGTAGCCTAAACTTTTGTTAAAGGATACATTTGCCACAGGAAAAAATAAATAAGACTTTGCAAATGCAGATCTGAAGTAATTATTAACATGAATTACACAGAGAAATTTGCATCAAAACTAAGGAAATAATTCTAGCACTATCCCAATCTGTACTTACCAGTTATGAAATCTGAAGTGTATTTACTTTATTTTATGGGACTTATTGTGATGATTTAGCAATTCTACTGGTTAGGCCTCAGACTGCCTGAGTTTAAAATTAGGGATTCAAAGAAATAGTTATTTACAAAGATTTTGAGATAAAAAGTTTTATAAATTAAAGGAAATAATACATGTAACACATTTAGCATATTATATTGCATATAAGCACTCAATAAGTATTATATATATCATACTGTTAGTAATACAAAGATCACATTAACCTTTTATTGACATCGCACATTATCACTTACTTGTTGAAAATGCCTTTGAGTTTTTCTATAAAGAAACGACCATACTAAGAGTTGTAGAAGATAGAAACATTGTTGGATATGCCAGTCTCCTCCCATTGTCTGCTCTCTATCCCGAAGATTGTCTGAATCGTATACTTGTCTTTTACTGAACTTGAAGTCAACAAAAATTTCTGGATGGTTTTGGGGTTTTTTTGTTTTGTTTTGCTTTTTGGGGTTTTTGTTGTCAACTTTTATCCCACTGGTCTCTGTCCTTTACTTATGCAATTGATTTTGCAACCTAAATCCACTGTCTAATCTTATGCATGTTAATACTGTGGGTGTTTTGCCTGGTAGTCCAGGACTCAAAGTCACTTTAGCATTTCTTTTATTAGCTTCCTTTCCCAGTGTTGTGATGATGGATTTGATAAGCATTCTTTTGGGTATACAACCAAATTGTAGATAAGTGATTCCCAATTAGTAAGTGTCTGTTATATGCCAGATGATATACATACATCATCTCACTTAATGCTCACCACGGTGAAATATTGAAGCTCAGAGAAGTTTAACCTCACATATAAAGAAACAGGCAGAGATAAACTTTGGATCCAGAGCTCTGATTTTGAAGGACATGCTTTGATCACTATATTTATGGTTCCTGGTGCATCCAAAACCACACAGGAAACATTTTTGTATGTTTCCTAGGCTTTACCCAAGCCTAGGAATAGAACCCAGGAATTTGTATTCAAAAATTGCTATACTACTCCATGATGTCTCTAATGAACAGAAAAAAGGATCTATTGCTCATTTCAGACCCCTTTGACATATTACTAAAGATCTCTTTCCTGGTTGTATAGATCCATTTAATATTCTATGGATACAGCAACATTACACTGTGCTATTATTTAACTTATATTTACTATTTAGTTCATAAGGTTTTTGTGATACTTATTTTATCTTGCCTGCTACAGGGGAGAACCGAATATGCCTAAGGAGCTTAGCTGAAGTCAAGATAATTTGCATAAACATAGGCTCATCCTTTCTTTGGACTATAATCCTAGTAACATCAACAGGAAAGAAAATTACTTTAGTATTCACTAGTGGCCTTCATAGCAGTATAAAATAGATGCTTGAAGTGGTAGGATTATATAGAAAGAAGAGCAAGCTTTCAAATTCCATCCTTTTCTCAGTTCCTCTGAGAGCTGGCACTAGGAGCTAGAGAAGAAAGCAATGAGGTAGTGTCATTATGGGGCTGTCCCATAGAGAAATGAATGGGGCATGAGCTGAAACCTTAAGGAATGGGAAGGTCCTGGTGCAAAAATGGAACAAGCAACCTGAAGGAAAAAAAATAATGACGACATTCAGGAATTGACATGCTGAGTGAAAGAGATCAAAAGGAAACTAGGCTGGCCAGAGTTATGATTTATGCTCTGGAATCCTGGGAGAGGAGGTGAAATTGTGCCAGAATAGAGAAAGCATTAAAAGCACAATAGGAGAGAGAGAATTGAATTTGATATGGCCCAAGAAACTCATTCTGGTTTTTGTGTATGAACTGACACGAGAAAGCAATGTGTTGTAAGATGATAATGGTAATAGTCACTACCATTTATAATGTGCCTACCATATGCCAGAATTTTTATAGACAATACATACATTTGCTTTCCTCCATATATTTATGAGATTGGAATTACCTCGGTTTTGCAGATAGGGAAACTGAGGCATAAGGGCAATAGAGATTTACCCAAGAGTTCATAGATAAAGCAGAGTGAATCCAGCATTTCACCCATCTTATATCTGACTCTAAAGACTACAATATACTGTGCTGCCCCTCTCATGAGACTGTTCTGGTATCCTTGTAAGATATGTACTGGGGAGAAGCAAAGTTCACAAGGTAAGAAGTCTTGAGCATCTTTAGTTATATCTGTAACAGGTTCTGTAACTAGAGTATTTAGAAAAAAAACCTGGATTCTTAGAGAAATAGGTTTTATATGCATCAGGAAAAGTTAAGGGGAGATATATATATATATACACACACATATAAAGATTTATCAGTCAGAGCTGAAGAATTAAAATATTATCTCTGGATGCTTAACCTTTTAGGTGAATGATTAGTAGACTTGTGAGATCTCACTAAGGTTTTTATCAATGGGTGATTTTTATCTTCAGATGGGTCTTTTGCCTGGTGGGGGTGGCCTCTCAAGATATCTTAATTTCTTGATAATATGTCCCTCTATGTTGTATACAACACAGATTACAAGAGATTTGGAAATAAGAAATCAGGTTAAGGCACAGTTTCATCGTATTCATTAAAGGCAAAGCAAAATTTTTGGAGGCTGCAGTAAAGTTATAGCAGAACTCTCGTCTGTGTGGCTTTTCTGAATTCCTCCGGTGTTTCTGTCTGAATATGGTGTTCTCATAGCATAGATTCTTTCATCCCAGATATTCACTAAGAATGATGTTCGTGCCAATCTTATTTATACTTTTAAGTATGACTTCTCATTAGCAGTATGAGAATATACACATTCTTTTGTTCATTCAACAAGTGTTCATTAAATGCTTGTTATATGCTGGGTATTATGTCAACTGGAACAATTTGCTAGAGGGAATTTTTTTTTTACTCTTAGAAGAACTTTAACTTATCAAATGTAATAGCAGGTCAGACTTAGTCGTAGGTACAAGAACATGTTTTTGTTTTGTTTTGTTTTAATGAAGGGAAGGAAGAAATTGTACTTTTCATATCTAGTATCTATTCTTTCCAAGTCACTAACAAGCAAACATTGGCAAAGCCTTCAGAAAGGATGGTTCATCTTTGGCCAAGTTTCAGTCTCTGAAGGTACATCTAAGTCATAGTTCTGAATATTCTGAGGTTTGCCTCCCATTATGTTTAATAAATTGTTTTAAAGTTTCTCTCTAATAATAGACTCCATCCCTAGTTAAGTAAGCCCCAGGGAGGGAAGAGATTGTGATTTAAACAGGAAACCTCAGTACGACTCTCTGGAATTAAATAGCTTTATGTCCTATTAACCTAAGTCAGGTCACTGTCCTTGCTCCTCAGCTTCCCTTCTGTAAAATGTAAAAACTGATCTAAATGACATCTGAGGTCTTTAAATAATTCTATTCTAACTATAAAAATAACACTACTAGTGTGAGCACCTATTCTTTGTCATGTATCATGATTGCTCCTTTATATATATATATGTAATTTCTAATATTTGTGACAACAATGAACACTGCGTAATATTATCTCGTTTTATAGATAAGGTAACTAAAGCTTAAAAAATACATTAATTTATTCATACTTACATGAACTTGGAAGTTCCCAGCTTGGACTTCAAAACCAGATCTGTCTGATTTTATAACATTTTTTTTTGTACTACCACAGGTTGAAATGCTAAAATTCCCATAGCTCTCAAAAATGAAACAAAATTAAAAACCAAATATATGTTCAAATAAACTCTGGGAGAAATTTTGAGCATAAAAATTTTATTCTCAAGTTTAATTTTAAATTATAAGAAAATATTCATCAAAAATGGCTCATTTTTGAGTATACAGTTAGCTTAACCGGCCTTGGCCTCTTGAAGTTGAGATATGCAAGATTCATTTCAAAATCCTGCGCCTTAGGAAATGAAAACACTTGCATGACCAATGTCTCCTCTCTTGTTGTGGTGCCTATTTTAATTCTACAGCACTGACTTTACTGGCTGCCTCTCAACAGACGTACAAGGCAGTGAATACCCAGATTTCTCCAAAGCGCTTGCATTCTAGTGATTTTTTAAAAAGTAGAATGATATATAGCTCTTTGTGATTTTGAAAATGACTCATAAACCTAGATTACTATAAGGGAGACATTTCTCGAAATAAAACAAGAATACTTTGGAGAAAGAGTGAGAGATACCTGAGAGCTGTGCTTGAGACTATCATGCTTAGAGTGACTGCTGTTAAGATAGACATGAAACCAATGCAGACCTAAGTGACCGTAGCTGGATGCATTCAGAAATACATGGCTTTCTAAATCCATGGTTTGTGACCCAGTCTTTCTAAAAATTCTGAGCATAAGAAATGAGTATGGTTTTCCTTTTATACCACATTTTGGGGGGGGCTGTTTCATTAATTGATATTTACTTTTAAATCAAGTTATACATTCACATAGCTTAAAGCACCAAATTTTTTAGAATTCTTTATTTAAAAAGAAGTACACTTATACCCCAATCCCATTTCTTTCTCCCGCAGAAAAACCTTTTCATAGTTTTCCACTTTTTAATTTTTATTTTCATAAGAACTGCTAATTTTTAGCAGCTTCTTTTGTCTTACACTCTCCTACCTAAGCCCTGGGATCTCTACATTTGCCTTGTGCTTGTAGAGGTGGTGGCTTCATTAAGTTTAGTGATTTGGTGCTGATTTTTTATTATAATTTTTATTCCTTCTGATGCAATATTTTCTTCTGAGTGTTTATAGGTAAACTTTTTTATTGTGATAAAATACATATAACATAAAATTTACAATTTTAACCATTTTAAAGTGTACAAATTCAGTGGCATTTAGGACATTCACAGTGTTGTGTAACCATTACCCATATCTAGCTCTAGAGCATGTTCTATATTTGTCTGTTTGGTCTGGTTGGCTTACAGTGTCATTCAAGTCCATTTGATTATTGTATCCATTATTGAAAATATGGTATTGAAATCTCTTACAATTATTGTAGAGCTGTTTATTCTTCCTTTATTTCTATCAATTTTTGCTTCATATGTTATATTTTGGGTTTTAATTGTTAGATGCATGTATGTTTATAACTATCGTATCTTCTTGATGAATTGACCCTTTTATAAGTACCTAATGCCTTTCTTTGTCTCTTACAACAATTTTTAACATAGTATATTTTGTCTGATTAGTATAGCCACCTCAGCTATCTTTTGTTTACTAATTGCCTGAAATATCATTTTTCATGTGTTAACTTTCAACCTATTTGTGTCTTTGGATCTAAAGTGAGTCCCATGTAGACAGCATATAGTTGGAACCTTTTTTAATCTATTCTTCCAATCGCTGCCTTTTATGAATAATTGGAGAGTATAATTCATTTATAGTTAAAATAACTACTGACAAAGAAGGACTTATACTATTTTGCTGTTTGTTTTCTGTATGTCTTATACATATTTTGTTTCTTAATTTCTCCATTATTGTTTGTTATGTTTAATTATTTAATTTAATTCCCTTTTATAATCCCTTTTGATTTCTATCTCATTTACTTTTCAGTACATTTTTCACTTGTTTTCTTATTCATACCCTGGGGATTACATTTAACATCTTAAGGTTATAAGCAATATATTTCTAATTAATACCAACTTGGCTTCAATAGTACATGAAACTCTGCTTTGATATAGGTCTGTCCCTCTCTGTTTGTGTTGTTATTATCATAAATTATATCTTTATATACTGTGTGCCCATTAATATAGATTTAGAATTATTGTTTTATGCATTAATCTTTTAAATTATATAGGAAAAAGAAGAGTAGTTATAAACCACAAATATGATAATGCTGGTTTTTATATTTACCTATGTAGTTGCCTTTAATGGTGATTTTTATTTCTTCATATATCTGCAAGTTATCATCTAGTGTCTTTTTCATTTCATTTTTTGTAGGATCAGTCTATTAGTGATAGACATCTCATGTTTTGCATACTTGGGAATGTCTAAATTCCTCCTTCATTTTTGAAGGATAGTTTTTCTGAATATAAAATTCTGGGTTAATTGTTTTTCTTCTTTCAGTATTTTAAGTAAGTCATTCTACTGCCTTAAGGCCTCCATAGCTTAAATCAGCTATTATTTTTATCAGTGACCCCTGGTACATCATGAATTACTTTTCTCTTGCTGCTTTAAAAATTTTTACTTTGGCTTTTAACAATTTGATTATAATGTGTCTCAGTTTAGATCTCTTTGAGTTTTCTTACTTGGTATTTGTTGAGCTTTTTGGATATGTAGATTTATGTCTTTCATGAAATTTGGGAAGTTTTCAGCCATTATTTCATCAAGTATTTTTTTCTGTTTCTTATTCTGTCTCCTCTCCTTCTGGGACTTCCAGTTAGATAGATAGATAGATAGATAGATAGATAGATAGATAGATAGATAGATAGATAAATGTTTAATGATATCCCAAAGGTTGTTGAGGCTTTATTCCTTTTTCTTCACTTTTTTTTATTTCTGCTCCTCAGAATAAATTATTTCAATTAACTTATCTCCAAATTCTCTGATTCTTTTTTCTGCCTGCTCAAATCTTCTATTGAAACCTTCTATTCAGTTTTTTAAAATTTTAGTGTCATACATTTCAGCTCCAGATTTGCTATTTGATTCTTTTATATCATTTCTGCCTCCTTGTTGATATTCTCTATTTGGTGAGACTTTGTTTTTCTGGATTCCTTTAGTTCTTTGTCCATGGGTTTATTTAGCTTTTTAAGCATATTTAAGACAATTAATTTAAACTTTTTGTCTAGTATATCTAGTATCTAGGATTTCTCAGCAATAGCTCATGTTAATTTTATTTTCCTATGAATGGGCCATACTTTATTATTTCTTTGCATGCCAAATAACGTTTCGTTTAAAACTGGACATTTTAAATACTATATTATGATAACTGGAAATCAGTTCCCCCCTCCTTGGGTTTTATTCTTTCTGTTTGTTTTATGTTATACTTGTTTGTTTAGTGACTTTTATAAACTATTTTTTTAAATGACTATATTCTTTTTCATGTGTGGTCACTGAAATCTGTGTTCTATTAACCTAGTGGTCAGCTAGTGATTTGACAGAGATTTCCTTAAACACCTGGAGAAAATGAAAATTCTCCGAGTCTTTACAATCAGGTTCTGTGTGTGTATTGGGACAGACTTTCAGCACTCAATTGAGCACTTTACAAATCTGTCTTTAGCTTCACTTTCTGCTTGCACAGAGTCTGAAGTTTAGCCAAAGTTGAGAGCTTAGTGCCTTTTCAGTGTTATTTCTGATCATGTGTTGTGCCCTGGATATGTGCATGGCCTTCTAGATACCCAGAAATATGTAGAAGCTTGTCAAAGCCCTCATTCCCCAAGCATCTCACTTCCCAGCCTTCCCTTCCAAGTTTTTTGGTTTGTTTATTGTTTGTGTCAACTCTTACTCTTTGTCTCAGGTGTTAGTAGCTGGTTCATTTGCCTTTAAATATTTTTGACAAACTTCCTCTATATAGCCACTTTTGTGCCCTGAGGGAATTCTGAGTTAGGCAAAATAAAGGCAAGTCCTTTGCATTAGCCCTTCAGGGAGCCACCCAATAGGTCAAAATAGGCAACCACAATTCTTTGAGAACAAGACCTACTCTGCTTCCTCTGGCACCAGGGCCCATACTGGGAGGACAGGCTGCTGTCTTCAGGACCACTGTTTAATCAGGAATGGAGGGAATGGGCAAGAGTAAATTAAAACATCACAAACCTCTCCTACTTTTTTCTTGATTAAGGATTCATTTGGTTGCTGCAAACCTTTGACTATTTTCCAGAGTTCCAATAAAGTTGATTCTAACAGTTTTGCTAGGATTTGTTTTGTTTCTCTTAGAGTATTCTACTCTGCCATTCTCATTGATGTCTTTATACAAGATTTTAAGTTGGCTTGTGCACAGCTATGACTCCTGGCCTTCTCTAGACCTCTCACATGCTTCATGCCTCTCCATCTGGGAAACTTGCTTTTATGATTATGTGTATACATGTGTGTGTGTGTGAGAGAGAGAGAATTCATGCATGCATTTAGAGGAGTGGCTAGGTTTTTAAAAAAAACAAAGAGTTAAATTGTTCAGGCAGGAGACGATATCAAGAAAAATATAGATGAAAAGTGAGTCAAAGTAAATTTGTGGAATTTATGTGATACCCCCCATCGACACTGTGGTGACTGTCTTTTGAAACAAACACATGGTAAAGAAAATTGAATACCTTAGGAAGAAAATTAAAATTGAATTATGTATCATGAGATATCCAAGTTAGTAGCAGAAAAATGTTCTACAAGCTAAGTGAGGCAGAATGATCCTAAAAATAATGCCAGTAGCCCAATTTTACAAACCCTATGTAATACTTAGGACATTTCCACCCAGGAGTGATTAGGACAGGTGCAATACAATTTGAAAGCAAGAATGAACTAATTTTATGGATTATACATGCACAAAGAGAAATTTTACAAAGAGCATAACCTGGGTACTGACCACAGCATCATTTGGTTCAGCTCTGCAGGTGATGCCAGCTGTTTTTTTAAAAAGGTCTGCCTACCCTTTTTGCATTTCTGGATCAGAATGAAAAGAGACCCACTTCCTTTCTTCCCTTCTATGTTCTTCCCCATCCCCACCATAGGAACCCGCAGACATTATTTTCACTAACTCTCTGTGCAACCTGGGTCAAGTGATTTAACCTTTTTAAAGGTCAGTTTCTTCCTCTCTAAAATGAAAGAATTGAACTAAAATGATGTATCTCTAAAGTTCTTTATACTCCTCAAGTTCCATGATTCTTTCTGATACCATTTAAAATCTTTATATTCTTCTGTTCTCTTTATCTGTATTTAGCAACTGGAACCTCTACCTCACAAAGTATGCTAACATAACTTTCCATTGTTCCTCTAACCAGGGGTCCCTAACCTAGGGTGAGCTGTATAATTATTTCATTATATATTACAATGTAATAATAATAGGAAAAAGTGTACAATGAATGTAATGTGCTTGAATCATCCTGAAACCATACCCGCCTCCCTGCTCCGAGGAAAAACTGTCTTCCATGAAAACGGTCCCCGGTGCCAAAGAGGTTGGGAACCGCTGCAAACTATCTCTTGTATTACAGTCCTTTCCCCAAACTATTTTTGTCTTCCTTCCAATTAATATATATGACCTTGCCCAAAATAATTACCCTACATAATTCTTGGGCTGGGGAGAAAGGAGTTATTTCTTAGGTCCCTGGATCTTCCCCATTGACTGTTCAGACTTCTTTACTGAACAATTGGCACAGGAACAAGTTGACCACTCCCCAACCAATGTGTGTACCCAGGATCTTTGAGTTAAGATGAAGTAAGATGATCTTATCTGACACCTAAAATAGGTTCCATTGTTAATCACCTCTAAAATTATTAAAATTATTTGTTCTAAACACAGACGTTTTCAGGTTGTCTTTTTCAGAATTGGAAAGGACATGGTCCACAGCCGACAAATGTCAAAATAAATAGTTTCATCTGTTCTAAGAATTAGCTTAAATGCTTTTCTTCTTTGTAAGCCATTTGAAAACAGCAGTGATTACCATGAGAAAAATGCAGCCTATTTAAGAGGTAATTATAAGGATATGAAATTGACAACAAAATTAGTGCTCTTAGTTGTTTGTAAAATCATATTAGTACTTTCACAGCAGACTGAATAAATCTCTTTCCTATTGCTTATAGCTAATTAAAATATTAATACATTTGAAATACAAAAAAGTGGCTGATCATATGCAAATATTATTTTGAAAAGATTAATTTATTATGCATAGGAAGTCACCTCAAAGAAAGTTAGATACAAAGAATATATTTGGTTCATGCAGTTGTTGCCCAAAAGTAATCTTTAAAACTGGTGGTAGGCAAGAGTTCATTTTTAAGAAAGTTATAAATCTTTAAAAGCTAGTGCTTAAGTAATAGAAAACAATAATATGAAACCACAAATGTGTCCTTCTTTGTTGGAACCTAATGTTCTTACAAAATTTCATGTAAGGATCCAGCATTTATCATTTCTACCTCATTTTAACAAATCATAGCCTTGTTAAGTTCTTATAATTTATGTCTTCAAAAACCTAAGAACCTCTTATGTGCCAGCCATAATGCTAGGTAGTAGAAACACCGTTGAAAATACACAGTGTCTGCCCTCAAAATGTTCAAAAGAGGATAGAAAACAATGACGATGCAATAGCATGAGTGTTACAATAGAGGGTATATGAGGTGCAGTGGAATAATTATGCTTGTCAGGAACAGGGAAACTTTCTCAGCGACTGTAGTAAACATAAAATCATGAGTGTGTCAACAAATAAGAGGGAGAAAGGAATTAAGAGTAGCTTGGACGATAGCACACATATGTATACACACATGCAAAGTAGTTTGTGTAGCTAGGGCATAGAGTTCACAGGGACAAAAGATGACAATTGAGGCTGATCAGGGAGACCAGATCAGGAATGACCTAGTAAGATTCGTGTGTTTGTCGGAATACATAATGCTAGGTGCTGTAACAATTTCATAAATCCCAAGGTTTTAACACAATGCAAGTGCATTTCTTGCACACATAGCAGTAGTTTGAGTGTTAGGTGAGTGCCCTTCCACCTGGTGGTTGTGGAAACCTGGCTTTATTCCTCCTTGTGGTTCCATCTGCTTCAAGAAGTTTCTGGATAATAATACCAGATGCTGCTGAGAGGTCAACCCAACCTGAAAAGTATCTGCTGTGTGTACCAATTAAGAGATCACTGGTGATGGTTTCAGGAGCAGTTTCATTGGAGCAAAAAAGGGCAGAAGCCAGACTGCAGTGAAGGTGAATGAGAGGGAATAAAGAGAAGCCATGGAACACCAACAACTCTTTAAAAATATTGGATATAATGTAAAAGAGAAGACAAGGATTATGGATGGAGGGAGACATAATTGAGGGGTTGTTTTGTTATTTGTCTTTGATATTTTTTTACCAGGAGGGAGAATTGAGCACGGTGATATGATGAGGGGAAAGCATTAGTTGAGAGAAGAAGGTTGCAGATGCTGAAAAGAGTGATAATTAAGTGAAGTCCCTGCAAAGGCAGGAGGGAAGGAGATTCAAAGGACAGTTAAAAGGATTCACCTTACACTGGAAGCCTCATGTTTTGCCCATTGTCCTGGAGCGAAACAGATGAGATAAAGAAAAGTAACTTTAGGGCAGTTTCGTGAATGTCGAGGACAGTGTTTGAGGTTTTAAATATATGTCTATGAAAACAAACTTCAAATCAGAAAAAAACAAACCATCTATTGAAAAACAATTGTGAGTCATGGGATATTGGATCTATTCCCAAGGAGTCCAGAAAGGCTACTTAATTTCCTTCGTTGAGTGTGGTTCCTGCTCATCACTGAATGTGTTTAAAGACTCATATGTTTTATTAATAGACTTAAAAGATATACATGCAAATTATTAATAATATGTGAATTTAACTGTTATGGAATATATAATAATGTAAATCTTTGGAAGGTTTTGACACAGGAAAGTGACTCCCAATGCTGGGAGTCACTTAAAGTCCAAGTGGGTCCTTGGCTTCGCACAGGAAAGAATTTAGGAGCAGCCGACAGTATAAAGTGAAGGTGAGATTTATTCAGAAACTATAGAAAATCTACTCCACAGACAGAACAGAGTCAAGTTCTCCCTGCAGAAGAGAACCGGCCCCCGGGTTCCTGTGGCCTTTCTATTTAAGCAACAGCTTAATTATAGGCTAAACAAGGGGAGGAATATTCATGAAAGGGTCGGTGTTTTCCTGGAATCAGGGTGATAGCCTCTATTTCTCCACCATTTTGGTTCTAACCGGTTGGAACTTGTCCTGCCTCCGTCCTGTTTTGATCAGGCTAATTTGAAGCTTTGTTTTGAGACTTCCTGACTCAGTTTGGTAATGCTGCAGCAATGCCCAAAAGCCATACCTAAAGCAGTACCTGCCAGTTCCCTATCTCAGTTTGAAACTCTAGATATTGGTTGAATAATTTTGAGGATTCTTCCTACTGTAAATAGTTGGAATATAATCACATTTTCCTTTTGACAGAAATAGGGCAGTTGGATTTGTTTGTGTTTGATTAAAAATATATTAAAGAACAAATTTTAGCATCCTTGATGTAAGCATTTTGTACATTTCCCATTGTTTTGAAAAGGAGCTTTAGGCAAAGTTCTGAAGATTTTTCTTTATTCATCAAGACAAAATGTTATCTCAAAGGTCATATAAAGAAGAGAAGAAAGGAACCATCTGCTTAATTTTAATTATACTAACTTATTCTGTTAGTCTTTCCCATTTTACTCTCAGGTGTTAGCTAACTTGGTGCATTTTACTTTCCTCCCTGTAGAATCCACAGCATCCATGAAAGTGTTTTATTCTAAAGTGTCAATGTCCATGATCAATATATCATGATGAGTTTAGGACAGTTTACCACTCTGGTCTCACTTTTGCTTTTTTAAAAATGCAGACATATCATGGCTCTTTTTGGAACCATAGACTCTCAGTATAAAAAGAAAGCTTAGGAGTCATCACACCGGCAATTACACACATTTATTCATTCAGTGAACGTTTGTTGAGTTCCTACCTCTTTAGTCTTATCCTAAGATTAGTCTCTGCCTTACCATCTATGATCCAGCCACACTGGACTTCTTTCAATTCCCTGACCTCCTTTCAACCTCTGAACTGTCTCATACTCTATTCCATGTGCCTACAATACTCTCTTCCCAGCACCTGCCCCTTAGTCTGGCTGACGCCTACTCATTTTACAGGTCTCGACAATTCAAGCAGCTTCCCTAAAGAAAACTCTCTTTGCCTGCCCTCCAAAACTCCCCCTCATTTATAAATGCTCTCTTATTTCCATGTATCTTTTCAGTTTCACTTAATTAATGTGTAAGTTTATCCCTAATGACTCTGCTACTAAGTGCTAATCCCCATGAGCTCAGGAACTGTGCATGTTTTTTGTTCACTGCCTTATTCCTAGGTCCCTAGAAGAATGCTTGTCACATAATAGATATTCAATTAAAAATTTTGAATGAAGGAAGTAATAATGGCACCCAGCATTTGTTAATGAAAAACACTTACTGAATCAGAAAGCATCCTTGTTCCTCAGAAGCTCATCTTCTGTTAGGGAGAAGTCATGTAAGCAAGGAATTATTAAATAAATATCATACTGGGTAAAAAACTGAATGATGTTCAGAATACTTGGATTGAAATCCTGGCTTCCTCCTATGCTAACTTTATGATTGATCAAAGAACATAATCTAGCTAAGACCCGGTTTCCTCAGCTGTAAAATGGAGGAAATTATCATGCCTGTGGCAGATACTACAGATTGGCTTACTAATTTACCCATCCAGTTCCATTAAATCCCACCTTCCTATCATAGAGCCTGATAAATGAAAACAAAACAAAAAACAAAAACAAAAACAAACAAACAAACAAAA
Organism: Lepilemur ruficaudatus; assembly: GCA_963574885.1. Taxonomy (NCBI): domain Eukaryota; kingdom Metazoa; phylum Chordata; class Mammalia; order Primates; family Lepilemuridae; genus Lepilemur; species Lepilemur ruficaudatus. The sequence continues at coordinate 48,589 of CAUYRT010095008.1, forward strand.
AAACCCCTTTATTTCTAGACTCCCTTGAAGCTAAGTTTCTACTGGGAATTTGTTTCTCCTGAGCAAACTTTAGAGGCAGAAGGGAGCTGAAAAGGCAGCAGCCACATGTGGCAAGCATGATGGTAGACATGTCTGGTTCTTTGAGGATAGTTTTAGTGAAATCTAAGTGTAGGTAATGATTCTTGTGGTTGAAACCAATGCGTAGTTCTTCTAGAATAGTAGTGTGAGTGGGTATTTTTTGGCTTTAGCCCTGGATGCCTTGGTTTTGGTTGTGAAACATCTGAGCTTGGTCCTCTGGCCCTCCCAGAGATTCTGTGAGCTACCTGACACCTAGAATAATTCATTTCTTCTCCAGATAGCTAAAGGAGATTCTGTGGCTTACGACAATGAAGTCTGGAAAACTAACTCACAAATAGTTTGTTGAAAGGGTTAATCTAAATGGAAGCTTTGTCCTTAAGATCTAAACACAAAGACTGTGGCAAATCAAACTAAGAGATCCAATACTGTATTTGACAAACAACCTAATGTTACTTTCTCTGATTTTGTATCAACATCCTTCCCCAAAATTCCTTCAGGATCCAGTTTTCTTGATTGATTACATGTATATGTGGATACAGATAAAATTTTGACAAGTGAGTGCTCAGTTCAGTTGATACTTTAAAAAAAAAACCAATGTATTGAGATAAATCTATAAGAATACAAAGCTAACATATTACAAGTGATTTCTTTCCTCCATGCTCATCTGTATTTTAGTATTTCTCAGAAATAAACACATATTACTTATATATCTTTAAAAAGACTAGTCTTTTAGCTATTAAAACCTTCACACTTATACAGTACTTTGCATTTTTTTTAAAGTTCTCACATGCATTAAACTCATGACAACGTCCCACGATGTTTGGTAATATAGTCATGCATTACATAATGATGTCTCGGTCAATGATGGTGGTCCCATAATATTATAAAGGGATATATAGAGAGACCTGACATATGACACTTGATATTCTTATTGCAGATCAAGTAGGAGAAATGATTGGTATTGAGTAATGGTGCTAGGACATTTGGTTTTCCATATGAAAAAAATATATATAAATAAAAATATATATGTCATCTTGGTTTATGTAAGTGCACTCAATGATGTTTGCAAAATGAAAAAATTGCCTAATGACACATCTCTCAGAGCACATCCTCATCGTCAAGTGACGCATGACTGTATTGCTGTTATACAATAAGCAAACCAAAGCCAAGAGGAACTAGTAACTGGCAGAGTCAGAGCTTGAATGCAGATCTCTGACTCTTCGTCATGTACTGTCTTGCTTTACCACAGCTGATCAGCAGTTCATTGACAGCAGCGCTCTATAAAATGAAATAAATTTTGATTATCAGAGCCAAATGAAAGACCTGAATCAGAGCTTACACTCTACGTAAGGTTTGTAATGTGAGGCAAGCTAATAAATCATTTCCAGTTATAAAATGAGGATACCACAAACTTCACATCAAGATGACCCTGTAAGTTCACAATACCTAGCAATGAGAAACTAAAATGCAAGACTGAAAATCTAAAAGACACGGCCAAATTCAAAAACCAGATAAACATTTCAGTGGACCTAAAATGGAACAGAAACCCAAGTATAGTAGTATACAGGACTGAGGCCCGGGAACTATTGAACTCTGGTCCAGAGTCTCGGTTTCTCTCTGGCAGAGGGACTAACAGTGTTCTGTGCAAAAGCAGAGATTGGATCCAGGCTTATTGGCAAAAGCCAGGATATGGGGCAAGGCGACAGAAAGGAGGACAGGGGTCTGAAAACCAAAATTTAAAAATACATAAAGAAATTAAAACTAAGAAGTACAGCCAGCAAAATCAACACTCAAAACCTGATTCACTTCACATAAAATTAATTTTATGAAACATTCTAATGGATATTTTTTAAAAGCTTGAATAGCTACATAAAGTTACATTTCTCACATTTAGAAAAAGCAAGATACTACTGCTCAAAACCAGAAAGAAATAAAACTAAAACAGGTAAATGGGAAAAAGGAACTAGAACTCTTAAAAGTGAAAAATGTTTTTTAAACAAGTTTAACAACATTTGTTCTATGAGCTTACAAAATTATTATACAAGACCATTGTTAGGACTGAGTGGGATTGTGCAAGTCTGTATTTTGTTAATTGAAATGTTCCATTCTATGAGATGGGACATGGAGAGATTAGTTGGGAGATTTTTGCAGTAGAGGTCTCTAAGCTATGGGACTGGCAAAGAATTGAGGTAACTTTGAGAGAAGGAAAGACTATCATGAAAGAAAGAATATATTTGGCAAATTTCACTTCATCCTCTAATTTTTGGGAAGAACTAGTCCTCTGGGACATTTTGCCTTAATCCAGTGGTCCCCAACCTTTTTGGCACCAGGGGCTGGTTTCATGGAAACAATTTTTCCATGGGATGGAGTGGGTGGCATGGTTTCTTGGTTTTGGGATGATTCAAGCACATTATATTTATTGTGCAGTCAAACCTCTCTGCTAATGATAATCTGTATTTGCAGCTGCTCCCCAGTGCTAGCATCACGGCCTAAGCTCCACCTCAGATCATCAGGTATTAGATTCTCATAAGGAGCACTCAACCTAGATCCCTCCTATGTGTAGTTTATAGTAGGGCTCCTGCTCCTATGAGAATCTAACACCGCTGTTGATCTGACAGGAGGTGGAGCTTATGCTGTGATGCCGATGATACGGAGCGGCCGTAAATACAGATGAAGCTTCGCTCGCTCACTGGTGTTTACCTCCTTCTGTGCAGCCTGGTTCCTAACAGGCCACAGACCAGAACTGGTCCATGGCCCCGGGGGATGGGGACTGCAGCCTTAATCTATATGTTAAGGAAAAAAGGATTTGTGCCTTTTTAAGTTACCCATAAAATAACCCATTCCTATTTCTTATAAAGGGAAGAGAATGGGAGAAGGTACTCCATAAATTAAGGCTATTTTTATCCTTTCCTTTTAAGAAAGAAAAATCACTATCTGGGGAGGAAAGCTTCTGGACATTGAGAGTTTATGCTTTTTCTAATGCGCATTTCTATGGTTATATGCATTTGGAATTGGGCATGCAGACCTGAATTTGTGTATGGTGTATTTTTATGCAAATGTGTACATGCATATCTTAATGCTTGTTCTGTTCCACTCAAAAGTGGGTGGAGATATGAATATTATTGAGCAAGTATAATTTTTATACAAGCTTTGTGTGGGCAGCTTCCATTCTGGCTGAACATCTTAACAAAAATGAAAAGCTCAGATAAGAACAGTGGGATTTTTGTAAGTGTTAATATTACAGCATAAATGTTTCTAATCACTCTCTAGGCCTGTTGGGTCTTGAATTAGGAAGAATAGAGCCATCCAGTGCCAGAAGGCAAACTGTCACATGGGGCAAATCGACATACAAGAAACAGATACACAGTGCTTCTTCCTATCTTTCTTTTAATACATATGTATTTTTAGAGGAGTGGATGGCCATTTGGAATTCTATATTTTGGAAGTCAGGCAAAGCATGATGCTTGACCCAGAATTATAAATATTCTATGATGTGAAACTGAAAGACTTAAGAGCTTTCTGAAGAAATTCAGAATAACCTCACACGAGCAAAAAAGCTCCATAGCCCCAAATCGTGCCAAAACCACCCTGGCAATCATTGAGATATATTAAGTGCAATCAAGTTGTACCTACCCTGCAACTGTTTGTTTTAAGGAAAGTGAGCACTGGAAATGTGACTTTGATCTCCTTACCACCTAGCGGAATCAGTGCTTCTGGTATGTGTGGGGTGGGGGGGAGGGAAATAAACGCGTAGGAGTAGAGAAGGGGCTGGAGATGGGAAAAGGGAAGGCTATTTTCTTAAAGATGAATAAAGAATAACCAAGAACCTCCCTAGAAACGTTTTCAGGGTTGTGAAACAACCAAAACAGGCAAATACAGAACAATTCTGCAACAAGATTCCTACACCGGATTTGGGTGACTTTGAAGCATGCACCTGCCTCCCTGTGGAACTGAGATACGGACCTACGGCTAAATCAACAGGGGCTTTTTTTCCCCTGGGGTGACCCAGAGAACTTAAGAGCATCTCACTCAGTGATTGGTACAGAAGCAAATGCTATATTAGGATGTGAAAATGGAGACATTTATAAAGATCTGATTTATGTATAAAATTGTGCCATCCCAAAATGAGTAATGAAACTGTGCTTATAATTATGCACCTGCTTCTTGAATCTATCCCTTAATTTCTATTCTTGGAGTCATCAGGTTCTTATTACCTCTTGCCTAGATTATTGCAATAACTTTCTAACTGGCCTTCTGTCTTTAGTCTCCTCCCCGCCTAAAATATTCTCTCCTGCTCAGAAATTTTCAGCAGCTCCCCTCCGCCTACTAGGCACGAAACATGGCAGTCGGTGTCGTCTATGATCTGCATCCAAAGTTACATTTCCAGCCTTATCTGCCATTATTCTTCTCTATGTACTTTATGCTTCAGCCAAACTGGCTAATCGCCATTCCCCGAACATCCTCCAGAGTGATGCTGTTAAAACACAAACATGGCCCTGTTACTGCCTTACTTAAACCCTTCAATGACTTCTTATGCTGCTCTGGAGGATCAATCCCAAAGTGCTTAGGCTGAAACACCTTTTAATTCTGGCCCCTGTCAAGCTCTCCAGCCTTATCTCTGACCACCAGACCCCAATCCACCCTCCTCAAAACCTATAATCCAGCCATATGGAACTACTTAAAATTATCTCAATAGGCCAACCAGATTCTTGCCCTTGAGTCTTAAAGTTCCTCTCTCTGCCTTGTACACCTTCCTTCCACCCCAACCATCATCCTGCTCCCAATGCCCCGTGGTCCACCTGGAAAAAAGAAAAAAAGCTAATTCTTTTTTTCTCCCGAAACTCAGCTTACCTTTATAAAAATCTTTCCATGTCTATAAAACTTGATTACTGCCTTCCTTACATTCATCCACTACTTACTCTCCCATAACCCCAATGCCAAGTACATGTTTTATCTTTAAAACTGTAGCACTTTTTTTGCATTAATGATTTCCTAATATATATCTATGACCCTCATTAAGGGGAGGGACAATGTCTTATTTATCTTTGTAACCCTAGCACCTCACACAGGGCGGAGAACAGAATAGAGTTCAATAACTGCTAGCAACATGCTTACTCCTTGAGAATAGGGCCTGTGAGGTACTCAGTTGTGCCTGGTGACTATTTGATGGAAGAATGAATAAATGATGGATACTTAGCTCTATATGCCTGTGCCTTGATATGCAACTGTGAAGTCTTTCAGACAGCACATTGTGTATGTTGTCGAGCAGTGCGTCTCAAATTTTAATGTGCGCATGAATCACCTGCAGATCTTGGAAAAATGGCATTCTCTTTTAGTAGATCTGAGCTGGGGCTACGATTCTGCATTTCTAATAAGCTCCCAGGAGATGCCAATGCTACTCATCCTCTGACCACACTTTAAGTAACAAAGCTGTAGAGTATATTGAGGGGGAGAGGATTTCAGGGAGGGGCAAATAGTGGAAGGAGCTCAACAAAAGAGTAGAACCACTTCGTGGTGCCTGCAGAGGGTACACCCAGCTGTGAATATATCCAGGCAGACTTTTGTTGAGGCTGAGGTTTTATCTTCACTGCCTTTATTTCTCTGTAAATGCAGCTCCCAGAGTCAGGCTTTTCCCCTATTCACTCCCCCAGTATGATTCGGTATGTGTGATTTTCCCTGTATAAGATCTCTCCAGATGCCTTTTTTAGACTAACCTGAAGTTGTCCTCCTGTCTGCTTTCCATAGATTTAAGTAGTCTCTGCTTCGTTGCCCGAACTATGGAAACCCAGTCTTTCCAGTTTTCAGAAGGCTCTCCAGCTGCCTGAAATTGTTTTGCCTCCATTTTAATCCGAAACAGCTTTTCCCTTCCCTGTGAATGAACCAGCTTCACCTCTGCAAAGGCCAATTTCCTTGCTGCTGCTGCTGTGATTGATAACTACAGATCTCATTCTGAAAGACCTGCTGCTCTCCTCGCCCCACTTTTGAGAGAACATGAAGCAGTCAGGATTTTTAAGCTGTGGGGTGGCTTCGGAGAACACCAGCGTTCATATTGTTGACTGATTAAATGTCATGAAGGAAAAGCAAATGTAGAGGAGAAAAGGAGATTTGGCTGGCAGCTGCAGGATCTTGTAAAGCATGTAACATCATGGAAACTGCCAATGCTTTGCTAGTGTCAATTTATAATTAGAGATGCCATTTTAAGGTGAATTTTGACATTTACTGCTACTAGTTGACTTTTTCAGTAATATCTAGCTCCATATTACAGAGCTGTCTCTTTTTTTTTTAGGAAGTTAAGTAAATCCAGAGGTGTCAGGTTCAAACCAGGAAGCCATGAACACGTTGTAAAACCATTTTGTGTCTTAAGATGTAAGTCATTATTGTCACAAACACAATCATGTACATGATTATACATTAATTAAAATAATACAATTTGTGAAAATGAAATTATAAAATTTTATTTGGAAGCAAGTTAAGTGAGTACAAAGCTTTTTCCCCTTCAGCAATATCCAATGGATGCATCAATACATTGTTTAAATAACTACAGTCACATGCATACAAATGATGTATTTCAAAGCTTAAACTTTAACCCTTTAACTTTAACACTTTAACCCTTTCCCAAAACTATGCACATAGCTGAGGACCCTAAGTATTAAATGGTTAATATGCTGTTTAAAAGATAGACCTGTTTGATTAATTTCTCACCGATAGGATGAAAATTGAAGCCATTTTTTATTGGTAACAAACTGACACATGCTTTAGCTGCATTTAGAACTTCCACTGATTTCAAGGAAGCATTAGGTTCTATTAGCCCCTCGAAGCATGAAAGCCCAAACAGATGCACTGCATGAATCTGGAAACTTCTAACTACGCATTTATTCGCTCAAGATTTCAAACCCAGCTATCAGTACAAGTTCTCTGCCTTTAACATCTGTAAAATACCTGCAGGCATTAAAAATTGATCCCCGCCCACCCCAGTCTTTCTAAGACAGACAGAGGCAATCCCAGAAGATTCTCTGGAGGGAAGTGCAATCTTTATTTCAGAAATCAGCAACAAGTTGTCGAACTTCAGAGCTGGAATGAACCCTGAAGATCATTTGGTTTGACTCTCATTTTATAACTGGAAGGAAATTGGGTTCTAGAGAGGTGGCAGAGCCCTGCACTGCAGCCAGGAATCTCCCATTACCGTTATGTACTAGATATGTGCACTGAGTGAATCTAACAGGATTTACTTGAATCCACAATAGACATATTTTAGAAATAAGGCATTAGCTCTTCCAATTAAAGTTAGGTTCGGGTGTAACTGATAGAACTCCTAGGGAAGAAAAGTTTTCTTTCATTAAGTCACACCACAGGCCTTGCCCTCATCCTTGTCCTAGTCCTTAAACCACTGGATTGAATCTTAACTATTTTTAATTATCTTATGAGGTGAAAGAGAAATTACTTAAATAAAGTGAACTGTGGGTTTAAGTAGAACAGGACTCTCTTATAAATGAAAGGGCTGAGCACCTGATTCTTAGGTTCATACTCTGTAACCAACATAGAAAATACCAGTTTCAGAGAGAAATAAGTGCAAGTTTAGGATTTATGAACAAAGATAAATGTGAATGCGTTTTAAAGAGGGTGGGAGCTCTGGAAATTGTCACGTGATAACATAAATGGGAATTTGGCTAATCTTTGAAAAATGTTCATCATAAATGTAAAGGGTTTATATCCATAACGTATAAAGAGCTCATACAAATTGATGTAAGAAAAACACTTCAAACTAATAGAAAAGTGGCCTGAGGACATGAATTGGCATTTACATGAATGTGATAAATATTTAAGCTATTAATAGTACAAGAAATACAGATTGATTTTTTAAAGATATTATATTTTTCACTTATAAAAGTAGCTAAGTTTCTCTCTCTTTTTTTAATGACATTTTTTCTTTAATAATGACATCTGTTGGCTACAATGTGGTAAAATATACTATGTATACTATACTGCAAATGTACAAATGTATATATGTACAAATACTATATAATCTTTCTGAAAAGTGGGCTTAAACTTATATCTAAGAAACTAAAAATGTGTATGAAGATCCTTTTACCCAGTAAATTCACTTTTACCCAGTAAATTACTTTTTTTTTGAAAAGTTGTATATAAATTTTACTTTGTAAATTTTTTTGACAAATTTATTGAAGTGTAATTTACATTTCATGCCATTACTCCATTTTAGTGAACAATTAAAGGATTTTTAGTAAATTTACCAAGTTGTACAACTATTCACATAAATCAGTTTTAGAAGATTTCCTTCCCCGTATTAAGTCTCCTAATTCCCATCCCCAACTACATTTCAACTATGCCAGTAAATTACTTTTACCCAGTAAATTACTTTTACCCAGTAAATTCACTTCAAGGACTGTACCTCAAGGATCAGATGTAGATCAATATTTGTGGGTAAAAAGATTGATTATAGCACTGTTTATAATTATGAAAATTTGCAATAAAAATATGTAAGCAGAGTTAAATGGCTAAATAAATTATAAAATATCTGTAGGAGGGAATCTTTGTGGTCTTTAGGAACCATGTTTTCACATGATATATAGAAAGCAGAAATATACTAGCAACATAACATTAAATGAATTAAATGAAAAGATGAGAATGATTTTCATAAAATATGGAAAACTTTCAGCTATTATTTTCAAATATTTTTTTCTGTGCCCCCCTCCATCTTTTTTCAGGGAAGCCAGTGTTACACATATTTAGGCCACTTGAAATTGTCTCACAATTTATGATGCTCTGGATTCTTTCTATGTTTTATTTTGGATAGTTTCAGTTGTCATGTATTCAAGTTTGCTAATGTTTTTTTCTGTATTGCCTAATTTGCTTTTCATCCTCTCCAGTGTATTTTTCATTTCAGCCTTTGAATTTTTACCTCTAGACGTTTGATTAGAGTCTTTTATATCTTCCAGGTCTCTACTTACCTTTTTAACATGTGGATTACAGGGTTTTTTTTTTTTTTATTTATTTCAGTGTATTATGGGGGTACAAATGTTAAGGTTACGTACATTGCCCTTGCCCCTCCTACCCCCTCCAGTCAGAGCCTCAAGCCTGACCATCCCCCAGATGGTGCACATCGCCCTCATTATGTATGTATATACCCATCCCCTCATCCCCCCTCCCATCTACCCGCTACCCGATAAATGATGTTCCTATGTGTCCACTTAAGTGTTGATCAGCTAATACCAATTTGCTGGTGAATACATGTGGCACCTGTCTATCCATTCTTGGGATAATATTTTAATGTTCTCCTATGCTAATTCTAACTTGTCAGTTCTGGTTGATTATTTTATCCCCCTCATTGGGCCATATTTCCTGCTTGTTTTCATGCCTGACATTTATCAAATGCCAATTTTACCTTGTTTGATACTGGATATTTTTCTATTCTTCTGAATATTCTTGAGCTTTTTCTTGAGTGCTGTTGAATTACTTGGAAACATTTTGATCTTTTTGGCTCTTACTTTTTGTAATAATTATATTAGGTAAGAACATAGCCCTGTTAAATCTAAGGCTAATTTTTCCCTATTAATAAGCAAGATCCTTCTGTGTACTCTACCTAATTCTCATCTGCCTAATGGGAATGGGCATCATTCCCAGCACCGTATGAGTATGGGGCACTCTTACCACTAATGTTGTTAGGTGGTTCTTTCCCCAGCCCTGGGTTGTTGCCTCACATGCATGTGCTCATCATTGCTTGGCTGAATATTTGAGAGATTCCCTCTATGGATCTTTGAAGTTTTTCCCATGTGCAGCTCACTGCTTTACATACAGTCCTGACAACTGTGTTCACCTAGGTCTCCCCAGACTCTCAGATCCATCTCCTTAACTCAGGGATTCCCTGCTGTACCTGGGTTCCCTCTTCCTATGCTATAGCCTAGAGACTCTCTCAAGGCAATAACCTGGGGCAATTGTAGGATTCAACTTGTTCGCTGATATCTGCCCTTCATTTTCCAATGTCCAGTATCTTGCAAATCATTATTTCATGTGTTGTCTTTTCATTTTTTTATTTTAGGAAAGAGGGCAAATTTGGTTTCTGTTATTCCATCTTATCTGGAAGTAGATGCCCTTATCTTTAGGATGTCTCTATTTTTCCAAAGCATTGTTGAAAATTGATTTGTCTGTGGTAGAATTGATTCATTCTGTGGTAGAATATCAGGAGGAGCCTCACTGCACACAGAAAATATGAGCATATAAATAATCCCAAGTTAGTTTAAAACCATATGCAGAATATTAGCACAGGTATACACATTCACATTACGAGAAGAAAATAATATAAAATGTTGGCAACAGTGTGGCTTATGGATGATTTGTATCCATTTTGATACTTTTTAAAATTGTCTTCAATGAAAATATATTAATTTTACTAAAAATGAGTATTATCTATTATATGACTATATACAACTTTTGGAACAAAAACCCTAGAATTTTATTTTGCTTAAAAATAACAAACTAAGACCAATGAGTAGTACATATATATTATATATAATATGTATAATATATATACACACACAGAGTCATGTATCACTTAACAATGGGGATATATCCTGAGAAACGCATTGACAAGCAGTTTCATCATTGTGTGAACATCATTGAGTATACTCACACAAACCTAGATGGCATATCTATTTTTATTTATATATGTTTTTCACATGGAAAGCAAAATATCCCAGGACGATTACTGAATATCAATCATTTCCCCAACTTGATCTGCAATGTCAATCTTAAGTGCCATGTATCAGGTTTCTGTATACAAGGGGACTTCAAAAATTTGTGGAAAAATAAACATAACGATATAAATTTTATTTTTCAACATACTCTCCATCAAGTTTAAGACACTTTGTAAGCAATGATACCAGCCATTTAGTCCATCCCTATAGATCATGGTCCTGGAAATTTACCCATGCCAATGCAGTGTTTTTTACTTTATTAACTGAAGAAAAGGGGGTACCCTTTAAAGATTTTTTAAGATTAGGAAATGAAAAGAAGAGGAGCTAAATCAGGACTGTAAGGGGGATGCCTAATGATCTGCCATCTAAACTCTCGCCTTGTTTGATGAGAAGAATGAGCAGGGGCACTGTCGCGGTGGAGAAGGACTCTCTAGTGAAGCTTTCCCAGGCATTTTTCTGCTAAAGCTTTGGCCAACTTTCTCAAAACAGTCTCATGATAAGCCAATATTATCATTCTTTGGCCCTCTAGAAAAATCAACAGCAAAATGCCGGGAGCATCCCAAAAAGCTATTGTCATGACCTTTGCTATTGACTGGTCCACTTTTGCTGTGACCCATTTCTAGCTCCTGGTAGCCATTGCCTTGACTGTGCTTTGTCTTCAGGATCATACTGGCAAAGCCATGTTTCCATCTCCTGTTACAATTCTTCAAAGAAATGCTTCAGGATCCTGACTCTACTTGTTTAAATTTTCAATCAAAAGCTCTGCTCTTGTCTGCAGCTGTCCTGGGTGCAACAGTTTTGGCACCCATTGAGTAGAAACCTTGCTCAGTTTTAATTTTTCAGTCAGAATTACATAAGCTGAACCAATTGAGGTGTCTGTGGTGTTGGCTATTGTTTCTGTTGTTAGTCATCAGTTCTCTTGAGTTAGCGTCTGAACAAAATGGTTTTTTTCCTCACAATTGATGTGGATGATCTGCTGCTGTGGGCTTCAACTTCAGCATGTCTCATCCCTTTTTAAAATGAGTTATCCATTGGTAAATTGTTAATTTCTTTGGGGCATTGTCCCCATAAACTTTTTGTAAACCCTCAGTGATTTCACTGTTCTTCAACTCAAGCTTCACCATAAATTTGATGCTGTTCTTGCTTTAATTTTAGTAGAATTCATGTTGCTCTGACTTCAAACTGATGTCTTATCCTTCTTAGTGCCTCAAACTATATCTTGTTCAGACATATTATAAACAGTATGAGTAGTTGGGTGCAAAAAATTTTAAAGTCCATGCATAGTTTTTGCATAATATGCATTTTCCGTGAACTTTTTGAAGACTTCTCATAGGCTCCATCATAATCTTATAGGACCACTGTTGTATATGTAGTCTTTCATTGACTGAAATGTCAATATGTGGTACATGACTCTGTGTGTGTGTGTGTGTGTGTGTGTGTGTAAAGTATATATCAGGGGTTCCCAACCTGTGATGAATTGTACAGTTATTTTGTTATATACTACAATGCAATAATAACAGAAATAAAGTACACATTAAATGTAATATGCTTGAATCATCCTGAAACCATCCCTCCCCTCCAATTTCATGAAAAAATTATCTTCCATGGAAACAGTCCCTGTGCCAAAAAGGTTGGGGACAGCTGGATGATTTCAGAAAGGGAATGATAAGTATTTACCAATGAATGGGATACCCAATAGTGAAGGTAGTAGGTTCACATTAACTGGAGACTCTTCCCTAAAAGCTGAATGACCAGCATTTAAGAAAGCTGAGAAGGGAAACCTCAATGTTTGCTGTTGAGACCAGATAATATCTAAGTTCTTTCTGACTCTGAATTTCTGTTCATGCTATTTCTTCAAGGACAAACGGATTCTCTTGGGAAAAGGTAACTTTATACAGCCTCTTCATAGTCAAGAATGAATGTTTCTTATAGAACTGTTAAATAAAATGATTTCTGGGAATGCAATGAAATTTAACTTCTACACTGTGCATAACTGGATAAATGAGCAATTTTATGTAATTGTGAAGAGATAAAAGACAGTGAAAAGGCTAAAAATCAAATACAGTCTAACACAGACTCTATTTGAAAGGCACTTATTAAGTAAATACAAAAGTATACTCCTAGGACCTCAAAAGAGTGTGCTCCAGAGAAAAACAAAATCAGAGGGGCCTGACACTGAAAAGGACCATAGACATCCTCCAGTTTATTGTTCCCAAGTGTGGTTACAGACTGTCTGAGTTTGAATTGTGATTCTGCCTCTCACAAGGCTGCATGACTTTGTATAGGTTCTTAACCTCTTGGTGCCACAATTTCCCATCTGTAAAATCTGTATTAAAATGGATGTTGTGAAGATTATATAATTTAATGCAAATGAAGAGTTTAGAACAGCACATGGCATACAGTAATATTTAAATATTAGCTATTATAATTCTAGGTATATATGCATGGGCTTTAAAAACATTGTGTATTTAATATGCACACAAAAATATAAAACTAGCTCATTAAAACTGATTATATAGATATTATTGCTTAAGATTATTTGTGGCTATGACACAAAGTTAAAAACATTACTTTAATTTTTAATTAAGCAAATGCTAATATAATTGTGTGTGCATATTGCAAAAATCATACTGGTGGTATGCAAAGACTTAAGTACAATCCTCTCACTTAACAAATGAGGAAAAAGAGATCCAAACAGGAAAAAAAAAGGGTTATACAAGAAGTTAGAAGCAAAGCAAGATGACGATCTATATCACTTGATTCTTCGTTCATTGCTCTTGTAGTCTATTTTTCAAAGCCTTTATTCCTACCTCTTACCCACATTTTGACTTCTACTTTAGTGGAGACATAGTCAGTAGCTAACTTTCTTCAGAGCTCCCTTTCTTTCCATCCCACATCACTCATGCTATAAAGAGAACTTACTTTCGCAGTTCCAATAACCTGCCTTGAGCCTCAACTCTGGGAGACAAAATGAAATGATTATTTAGTCCAAATGTGACAAATAAGACAAGTGACAGTCGTTAAAGGTTAAAAAAGCAAGTAGCATGTTTAAATAAAACATGAAAGCAAGAAAGAGCTCTATTCAATATACTTCATGCATGAGAAGCATTCAAGTCAGGACTGGCATGGAATCCCTGTTGGGGTTGAGAAGAAATGATGTCAGGAGTCTAGCTAACTAAGGGAGTAGAATTTTAAGAAGTAAAAATCACTGGCCATTCATATCACCTCTTGATAGTTAACCTATAGTCAGAAAAGGGATATGGCCACGTGAATGTCATGCAAAAGTTAATTACTCATAGGGGTTATGTATTTTTCATTCAAGGAGCTCCTGTCTAGAGGAGGTAAATACATAATCTCTGTACAGTGACACTAGCTGTAATAGAAACAGGTAAGGCTCAAAGGCACCGTGATGGAGGGGATGCACACCTCTTTCCAGAAGTTAATAGAGCTTGTGTAGGTGAGCTGACACTTGAGTTGAATCTCAAAGAAGAGGAAGAATGTTCTTGGTGGATAATGTAAAGGAAGAGCAACTCAAGTTGAAATGGAGGCAAGTATTTAACAGTGAAAGTTGGGTGCATTCAGAGCATGGCAAGTCGTTTGGTACGATTGGATCATAAGTGCTCATAGCAGGGAATAGAAAGACATGAAGAGGTAAAAGTAGACATTGGTACTTCGCAAAAACCCTAAGATTTATTCCTTATGGGCAGGTTGAGCTATTACAGGCCACTGTGACAGGCCTGTCCCATTACGTGGTTGCCAAAGACAGTCTTACATGGACACTTACCCTTGACTCATCTGTGGTACAAGTATTTACCTCTTCATTTGTTCATTAGGTTAATCTTTATTCCTCTGTCTAATTTATAATGTGTTAGTTCAGTCAGTGTTAATAAGAGGTAGGAAAGCTCCTTGGTGAAGATTTGAGGAATATAAATTTGCTCTCTGTAGTCATTTTGAAATAACACTTCATGAAAAGTCAGACAGGCTGACTTACAGTTCTCAGTGTAACTTGGAACAGACTGATCTAAAAAGAGACTGTTTGAAACAAGCAAACATTTACTTTGCCACTTTCTATGCAGGTACTATATAGGGCTTCTTGTTCCCAACTCACCATCCAAGGATAGCAGATAATAATAGTGAGCACTTTGATATTATAAAATGAAAGGAACAATGTTATCCACTGCCTGTAAGTCCCTGGATGTTGCCAATGCCTTTTGTTGATTAGCCTGCATTTATGACATCATGTCTTTTAAGATCAAGACTCCTGGTTGTGGCCCTAACACATAGCCCTTTGTGCAGAAGGGTGCCTCTATTACAGAAGGGTAGATCGACTTGGTTCAAGAAATGACGCATTTAACCCAGATAGCCTAGAAATCATTCCCAAGATTTATTTCAATGCCATTGTGAAAATCTATTTCTAAAATTCCACCAAATGTTTCAAGTACACTCTCTAATAAAACTCATTATCATAACTATTTCAATTTTTTCTTATAATGGAGAGCTGAATAGTGTAGTTTGCTCTGAGGGAAAAATAATGCTCTAAAATTTTGCACCCATCAAGAGGGAATCATTCATTTTTGTCATTCTATTTAAATATAAGCCTCCCCAACACTATAAAAAGATGAAATATATATATAACGATAAAAAGTACCATGTTCCTCTTTCCTTCTCACTCTGCTCTTATTTTTGGTATGGTTCCGACTGGTACATTGTATGAACTTTGAAAATATTTTGTGATTATAAATATAATGAAAAGTTTTTGAACATTTTTGACTGTTCGGAAATGCCTGGCCCTTAAAAAAAATGTGGGTATATTATTAATCCAGCTTCCTGGGTACTTTCCAGTTTGAGTAATGATATTCCACCTACCTAGGTTCCCCTTGGTGGTTGCAGTTTGCATACAGAATTGTTCTTCACTTCCAGTTCTAAATTCTGGCAGTGGTTGCTTCTATATTGATGCCTGTGATATCAATCTCTCTGTATACCCAGAAGTTTTTTTATGAAGCTGAGGAAATTATACTTTATACCTTCATATGTCTATCCCTCTTTTGATACAAATACACTTCAGATATACATCCAAGGGCCCGTTTAAATGGTCCCTCTTTCTCTTTAATTCCATGCATGCACCCACTCACCCACAGAGTCTACATTTGTTTCTTTTTATGTATTTTTTTTTCAACTCGCTAAAGTTCTTGGCAATGTTATAGGAAGCCCATTTAGCAAGAGAATGTAAATTTTTCACTGGGCTATCTATCTCTAGATTAATATTGGCAAGAGTAAATTCTATTTGTTTAAGAAGTTTTAAGAGTGTTAAGAAATGGTAGAATTTGTAATAATGTCATCTGAAAATACATTTTCTAGTAAAACAATGACAACAACATCCACAACCACACAGTATTAATAGATAACATTTATTGAACACTTATTATGGTCAGGCATTCTTATATGTCCTAGTTCATTTAATTTTCACAAAGTTCTATTGGGTGCTATTGTTTTTCCTGTTTTAAAGATAAGGAAACTGAGGCACAGAGATTTTGTCACTTTACATAGGCAGTAAATGACGAAGCTGTGTTCCAAACCTAAGCAATCTGGTGATAGAGTTTATACTTGTATTAGTCAGGATTCTCCAAAGACACAGAACCAATAGGACATAGATAGATAGACAGATAGATAGCTTTATTATAATGAATGGGCTCACGTGGTTATGGAGACAGGCAGGTCCTAGGATCTGTAGGGTAAGTCGGCAAGCTGGAGACCCAGAATAGCAGATGGTTTAATCCCAGTCTGAGTCCAAAGGCCTGAGAACCAGGAAAGCCAGTAATGTAGTTCTTGCCTTAAAGTAAACAAAATCGGGACCCAGAAAAAGCCTGTTTCAGTTTGAGTCTAAAAGCAGGAAAAGAGCCAATGTCCGATCCAAAGGCAGTCAAGTAGGAATAATCCTCCCCACTAGAGGGAGGGTCAGACTTTTTGTTCTGTTCAGGCCTCCTACTGATTGGATGGGGCCCACTAATGAGGGAGGATAATCTGCTTTTCTTAGTCCACCAATCCAAATGCTAATCTCATCCAAAAACACCCTCACAGGAACACTCATAATAATGTTTGACCAAATATCTGGGCACCCTGTGGCCCAGTTATGCTGACACATAAAATTAATCATCACAATAGTTTTAACCACATTCTGATATTTCACAGTTATGTGGTACCCCAATAGTGAAAGATAATAGGTCATATATTCTGCTGTTTTCAGCATGAGTCAAACACATATTATTATTTCTTAAGGGAAGGTTGATTATAAAACAAATTGTGATTATCCAAATATTTTAAAGCCAATGTATCTCCAACCTATCCTAAATCGGTTCTGTGGTATAGATTTTTATTGCCAAAAGAGGTAAGAGGCTTGGTTTTCTAGCTTTCCAAATGCTAAGAAACCACGTTCCCTAGCAACACTGTGTGGATCCACATGAGGACTTTTCAAATACCATTTATAGTAAGTTCTTTTTTTCCCCTACATTGTCACTTCACTCCAAATTCGTGATCACTAAAGAGAAAATAAGCTTTAAAGATTTTAAGTACTGTTCTTAAGAGGACATCATAGTGTTTAGCCCAAAGGAATGCTGTTCGTAGTATTGCTCACACTTACTTAAGATTCTGTAGAGTCTCACTTTATTTTGTTCTCATTGCTACACTGATTATAATATATTGGCTATTGGAAATGGTTCTTAGAATTCAACAATGAGAACTTTAGTGATTGTCCTGAAATAAAGTATATTTATCTATATTGTTTTACATGTATATATGAATATGTATGTATTTATGTGTAAGTGACTAGATATATGTGTATTTATGTAAATTTATGTGTATGCATAGGTACACATATACATATATTAAGATGTCCCACTTGATTCCCAATGTAAAACTCACACTTTTCTGTTTTTACTGAAAATCTTGTGGCAAGCCATACTTTCAGCTGGTAATATTAGAATTCATAGGACCATAGAAATTAACTGGTGGTTATCACAGGAATACAAGAAAATTTCAACATGTAGAAAACTATTAATGCCAACAGATTAAAGGAAAGAATATAATGATCTCAATACATGCTTAAGATGCATTTGATAAAATTTCTCATGTATAAGGTTGAGAAATAACTACCATTTAGCAAGCTATAAATGGAAGATAATGTGTTTAAACTGATAAAAATGATTTATCTTAAACATAACCAATATATATCACTGCTTATATTCAAAATATAGTGGGGTCCTGGTCAATGCAATAAGATATGAGAGGAAATATGAGGTGTAATTATTGAAAAGAAAGACACAAATTGAAATTACATGTGATTTATAAGGCTGTAACCATAGAAAATCCATAGAAAAACTACTAGGAAGTTCAGCAAAGTTGCCAAATATAAGATTGATATATAAAAACTGATAGTATTCCTATAGACATATAGTATACCTATATATTACATGCAGTGTACATATTATATATATGGTATAGTATACATGTGGTATATATACACATATAGTATATATACATAACATATAATACATATATATATATGTATAAGTAAGATTCTTCCTACATAATAGCAACAATTCTATAAATTACCTAGGTGTAAATTTAATAAAACATGTGCAAGACCCTTGTGGAAAAAAAATACCAAACAGTTTTGAAGGATATAAAAGCTGTGAATAAATGAAGCCATAGACCATATCCAAAATGAGCTGACTCAATATCACAGAGATGTTATTTATCTCCCAGTTTAAAGTGTAAAGCCACTATAATGTTTCAACGGAGTTCTTCATGGAACTTGACATGCATATACTAAAATTAATGAAGAAGTGCAAGGAACCAAAATAAGTGAAACTAATTTTGAAAATACGGGAAGACTTGCTTTGTCAGGTACCATGTCATGAAACTATTGGTAATTACAATGATGTGGAATTGATACAGAAATACAAAAGATGATCATGATATGGAAAAGAGAGTCTCGAAGCAAACCTATGTATAAATGGAAATTTAAGGGCAAACACCTGTGTACCAGCCTCTACTCAATATAATCAAATATTACTTTGTAGTATTTTCCTCATAAGAAAAAAATGAAGTCCCTTGTGAACTTCTTTATCAGTATAGTCCATGGAAAATTGTAAACAACAAATTTAAGGACAAAGTAGGGAAATAAATTTGCAGAGTAATACACAGGGAGCTTCAAACGTATCTGTAATATGTTATGTCTTAATAATTTGAAGCAAATGCATAAAGTTGCATAGTGGCTGCGTTGATCCTTGTTCTTTATCCTTTCTATAGAATTATAATATTTACGTCTGTTTTTTGGAAGTTAGTGTAAAAACAAATTGAACAGTCACCTCCATGTCCAGATGCAGTTAAACAAGCCACAACCCTTCGCTTGTTCATTCAGTCATTTGTTTGGTAAACTGCCAGCAGAAGGTGGGTTGGGCTGATAGAGCCCGAGGTTTATTCGATGCTGCGCTGGTTGAACTACGAGTCCAGGGAGCCCTCCGCGGAAAAGACTGCCCGTGATGGCGAGACACGGATTCTCTAGTCACAACTGTGAAATAAATTGCCTGTGTGACCTTGGGCAAGAATTAGCCTCTGGAGAGCTTCTTTTCCACTACAGCGAGATCATTTTTGAGGTAGCAATCCTCATTAGAGATTATTGGTTTTTTGAGCTCTTATATTACATACCAGTTCTTGAAAGAAAAAAATAAAGTGAGCCGAGCCCCAGAAAGAATCATAAAGCAGGTTTTTTCTCACTGCCGAGCTCCCCACCACCCCCCCGACCTCACAGACACACGCACAGACTTTGCCACCTCTGCCTTCTCATTTCTCCATAGCATGACGTGGACGTGTCCTTCTCTGATCGTAGCTTCTCTTTTCTCCCAGGTTCCCTAGGACTGCCTGTTCACTGCCTTTGTTTTCTTCTTGCAAACTCTCATCTGTAGTTTGAACGCAAGACTCAGGGATGATTTGACTGACCTCCCTGGAGCCTTTGTTCGATTCCAGATTAGCTACCTTTCCTCTACTCCAATGTCAAGCCATCCTCCTCAGTCTACACTGCCTTCTGTCCTACTTGTCGAGATTCCGTCAGATATGCATAATAGCTACATTTTTGCATATGCTTCTGGATTTTTCCTCCTTAAAAAGGGGTCTGAGGAAAGTAGACGTCATTTGAAATACGAGGTCATGAAATCCCGAGGAATCTAACAATCTCAGTCATACAGTTTATCCTTTACTAAAATATAATGATTCTGGGTGTCTAAATTCATTCTGTCCCCACCTTCAGTCTAATAGCAGAATTGATCCCAGAAGGAAAGGCCATCTCATATTTGTGCATCTTAATTGGCCTTAACTGCAAAGGTTAGAAGGAGGCAAATTATACAGGGCCCAGGATGGTCAATACATTGTGCCTCCCAAACCTGTGGAGGCTACAGACCTGGGAGGAGAGTCATGGCTAGTATGACGGATGACAAAATCAAGATGCAGAATGATCTCTAGAGGCTAGAACACTGTACAAAAACCATTGGAATGAAATTTACTAAGGATAAATATAAACTTCTGCCTTCAGATTAAAAAAAAATCAGTGTATAAGAAGAGATCATAGGATACTTGGCTTGAACACTAGTTATGTGAAAATGATCTAGGAAGTTTAATTGACCTGATTTGCAGTCAGATGTAGCTTTAACAAAGTGTTCATAAAATTATAATGCATTGGGAGAAGTACAGTGACCAGATCACCAGAAGTGACAGTCTCTTTGTACTTGGTTAGCACATATTTATTTAAGAATTTTATGATGTTTTTCATATGCTTTGACAACATCCAGTGAAGGAAAACCTCGATCATCTAGAAACCATCTGTCATGTAAAGTCATTGTAAGAAACTACCCCCTATTTGATTGCACACAGGGCTGCAAATGTCTTTACGCATTGCTTCTCTAGTAGAAGATTCAGTGGTAAAATTATGGGGGTGGGGAGACACATAAGAAAACAGTTTCTAAATACTCAGCTTGTTCAGTGATGTAAGGGTTACCTCGTAAAGTCTTCACTACGGTTTGCAATGGAGATTTAATAGTATTCGATGACATTAAGTCTAGAGACCCAGAAGGGGTCAAATACTGCCTTCCCTGTCACCCCCTAGCCTGCCCTGCACCCTGTGAGGTTGCTGAGGAAGCCGTGCACAAGAAACAAGAGCAGAGCGGAACTGAAAGAATCACTTTATCAGTAGCTCCCCCGGTAACTGTTGGCGAAGAACTTCAGAAATTCTGGATTGGAGTACAAGTCTAAGTCCTCCTCCTCTTCCTGTTTTGCCCCAACCACGCCTTCCAAAAATCTAAATTATAGGTCCAGAAAACTACTGGAGTTCAAATACTTGTATGTACAAAATGTTATTAATATATGAAAGTGAAGGGTTCCCCAAAGTGTAGTTCAATTTCTGATATGGAAATGGAAGTTAAAGAGAAATAGGTTTTTAACTCAGCAAGGGAGGATGTTTTACTGGTTATGTAGGTTTCCATTAAAGAAGTTCACTTCCTAAAAAGAAATGGGCTCTCCATTGCTCGAGTCTGAATATTGTACAGCAGGGAGGTTGCTCAGTGCTTCAAATCTTAAATGGAGCATTGGACAAAGTGATTTTAAAGATCCCTTCCTACCCCAGGCTTCTTTGATTCCAGGAGATGTTCCTTAGTTATTCAAGCTCTCTTGAGTACTGCTGTGTGTAGAGAGAATCCCTTAAGACAAAGATTTGACTCCTGATTTTAGGTGCAGAGTATCGTTTAACTTCCCAAAAAGAATTTTGATGAAACAGGATTGCTGTGTTTATATTTCTAAGGACTCTAAGAGTCTGAATCTCTATATTCTTTCTCTTTTTCTCCAGAAATATCAAGAGAGTTTTTCCCTACCCATGTAACTCTAAAGAACTACCTTTTTTGGAACTAAGATATTCCCGCAAGCCTTGATACTATTGCTGGGAGTCATCAATTTGCTAGGTAAACAGTACTTTGAGATTGTTACATTGTTAAAAAGCTTTTGCTGTCAATTTAGTGATAGTCCTTGATACATGAGTCAAAGGATTAGCGAGCAATTTAATTTTATTTAAATTAATATAAGCAGAAAATATATAATATATATTAACCTTTTTATTAATTCCAGGGAATCTCAAAGTACAAATTTATTGCTAAGGATTCAAGATGACTTCCTAGCAAATTCAGAGATGAACAAATTAAAATGAACTACTAAACTATAATATTTAATGTCTGATAAATGATGATTGCCAGACATATCCCTAGCGCCCATGGTAGACTGAGATCACTCAGAAAACCAGGCACTTCTGTGTTGTCTACTGATATATGACTCCAGGGTGGCATAGAAAAAATACATCATCAGAATCCAAGAATATCTCATTTTATCCGTTATCGTCAGCCGCCTTTTTAACCAAACCTCGTTGTAGAGCTGTCAATAGGAACAACATTGTCACACTTGAGTTTCACCTCCTAACTCCCTCTCTCAGAGGGGCAAAAGCTAGTAATAGTAAACAACAGGAGGGAGAGAGAAGCAGGAATCAGCACCGTACAGGAAGCGCTCAGTTACAAGCTATAAGAAAATATAACAGGAAGAGAGAGAGAGAACCTTCTGCTCAGATGAAACCCACCAATTTAAGAAGGCCTTCCCTGGCCCCTCTATTTAAAATAGTCTCATCTCCTCCTGCTTTGCCTTATTTTTCTTTATATAATTTATTAATACTGAAATTCTTTGTTTGATTACTTACTGTTCTCTACCTCTCTAGGCTGGGCGTAGATACCTTGTCTAGTTCACTACACAAACTCCAGGGTTTAGAGCAGTGTTGGGGCATAGTACATCCTCAATAAATATTTGTTTCAGATAGCTAGATATAGATACATATGGATTGCTTGTGTGATTGATTGAATGATAGGTCACTAGAGCCCGAAATAAGACATTGATTAAGAAGATATTTAGAGTAGACTGCTTTTCTCCTTGAAACAGAAAAGTAATCTGATAGACAATTAACTGACCAAAACTGCATTTCAGCTATGATGGGATTTACAAATTTAGATTTGTAAAGAAAATCCATGACTTCCAATAGTGTATTAATATACACCTTCCCATGTAACAGATGTAATTTTTTTTAGGTCAGTAGTAACCGAAGTATAAATTCTCAATCACATGGCTCTCATGGAGGTTGCCTCATTGCCACACAGGAGTACTATGTGACTTTTATTCAGATACAACCATTCTGATCAGTGGGTGCATTTGCCAATTTTGCTTAATAATAAGGTGGCCCTTCTGAGCATTTCACAAAAGCCAACATTCGTACCCAATTAACCTAAAGAACATGATAACTAATCTTCTGGACCTCTCATGGCACTGGATTTTAAGTCCTGACGATCTCTAGTGTCGTAGTCAGCTTTTCATGTCATCTCTATTTTCAACATGCTGTATCTTACATAGATTGTGTTTTATTGATTAGATGACAAGAAGTGGAAACCAAATTAGTTTGTATTCATAACTTTATACTTCGTATAAGAGAGGAAAAGCCAAATTTAGGTTGCCAAACTTTACTCTTTAGGTTACTTTACAGTGTGGTCCTTTTTTTGTTTTTAACTTGATAGATGGCACTGGAAAAGGCATTGCATGAAAGGGAATTAGGAAGATTCTTATACTAAATTGTTTTTGTTCAAGTCATTATAATAATTCATATGTGTGGCATATCACTGAAGCGCTATGTCACATTAACCCTTCATTCATTCCTTGTCTAAAAATCTGAATAGCATGTTCCCAATTGACTTCTGAAGACTGTTTTCAAGGGGAATCAGAGTTTTTTCAACTTTGAAAAACAATTTTCTTTAACTGAGCCCTCTTGACATTACTAGCTAAATGTAATGAAATAGTGGGGCTGCTATTGTTTTGTTGAAAGGCAAATGGATACACTCTTTTGTGTAGTACATGTGTTCCTGGAAGGAGAGTGCATAAAGCATACTTTAGTAAATAGCATCATGGGTTTTTTTTGTTTTGTTTTTTTTTTTTTTTTTGAGACAGAGTCTCACTCTGTTACCTGGGCTAGAGTGAGTGCCATGGCGTCAGCCTAGCTCACAGCAGCCTCAAACTCCTGGGCTCAAGCGATCCTTCTGCCTCAGCCTCCCAAGTAGCTGGGACTACAGGCATGTGCCACTATGCCCGGCTAATTTTTTTATATATATACTTGTAGTTGGCCAATTAATTTATTTCTATTTATAGTAGAGACGGGGTCTCGCTCTTGCTCA
>CAUYRT010095011.1:0-15545 GCA_963574885.1 Lepilemur ruficaudatus
AGAATTCCGGAGTCCGGGTGGGTCCGTGATCGCCTGGTTGTTCAGTGAGACTCAAAGCAAGTACCAGGTAAAGGTTACATCCATAATGAGTAAGCAAGACCAGTGACAGCCTGTGCCACCCTTTCCATTGCAACGAGGACTTGCTTTAAACACAGAATGAAGGTGTAAACAACTAAGGAACTGTCACTTCCCTACTTATGTTGCCTCCTCGTGTAAGTCAACCACTCATGCTGAAACTCGGGGACCTAGAAGGAAAGGGGCAGATAGGGCAACGGTTTCCTTTCAGAGCTTCCAAACTCACCTGTAGCTGAAGGTGGAGAGTACAGGTAGAAAGTGCACATATCCAGAAGTGAAACAATAATAACTGAGTTCGTTTTGTGCAGCATTTCCACTGTTATAGCAAGAGCAACATACATATGCATATATGAGCTACAAAACACAAATTGTGTAATTTGGTAATTCTGTGCATGTGTTAAATGCTTTTACATTTGAAACTGCCGATGAACGATATGAAGATAACGATACAATTCACACTATTTTTTTTTTTTGAGACAATGTCTTGCTATGTTGACTAGGCTGGACTCCAACTCCTAAGCTCAAGGCATCCTCCTGCCCCAGCCTCCCAAGCAGCTAGGACTACAATATTTTAACATTTCAAATTCTCTTTATTTAGAAAGCTATTAACTAGCCTATAAAACACATCACAGCAAGTTGAGGGACTATAGATAAAAGGAAAGAGCTTTATATTTTAATACCTTTAACTGCACTTTTTCTCCTACATTTTGAATAAGGGTCTCACACTTTCTTTTGCACTGGGCCTCACAAATTATGAATCCGTCTAGCAGGGAAGTCCAGCCTGCCATGGAACTGCCTCAGCAGAAGCACTCTACCATCACAATCACCCATCCCTAATGACTCTAAAGACTGATTGCTAGAAACTCCAACACAGATGTATGAGCCATAACAAATTTTCACCCACTCAGTGACTTAAATAACCTACTTTTATTATCTCAGTTCTGGATTAAAATCTAGAACAGAAATAAAGAAATCTCACTGGGTTAAAATCAAGGTGTCAGCAGGGCTGCATTCCTTGCTGGAGGTTCTAGTGGAATCTGTTTCTCCTTACCTTTTCCACCTTCTAAAAGGCTACCTGCATTTCTTTCTTAGCTCTGATCAGGGGACAGAACTGGCCTCTTTCTCTCACACTTTCAATCTGTCCCCCACCACTTCTGTCTCACTCTCTAGCCCAGCCAGGAAAGGCTCTCTGATTTTAAGGGCTTACGTGATGAGATTGGGCCAACCCAGATAATCCAGGACCATCACTGTCACAGTGGTATCCAGAGATCTAACATCCCCAAGCATATCCACCTCCAAGTGCCACGGAAGGGGACCACTCAGCAGGACTCAGAGAACAGGGGGAGCCCTTGCAGCAAGGGGTTAAGGTACACAGTCTTCCGTTTTCCTGCCTGGGCCGCATAGGAAGGCCACGCTGGAGCTTTCGCAGGTGTCAAGTGAGACAACACACAGCACCTGCCACAGTGTGTCACTTGGTGGATGGAGTCCTCAGAGAGAGAAATAAGAATTATAAATAATGCTGGTTCCGAGGCAACATCAAATAATGTGCAGGAGAACAGGTTCAAAAGCCAGAGCCTACCCTTCCTACACTGCTGCCCACAAGCCCTCACGCTGATCTTAGCAGGATTGGATTTGTAATCTCTCGCCATACTCTAAATTGAGCAATTAACTTTAGGGTCTACTATTTTAAGATATATTTTTCTTTTGCCTTGTTAAATACCCACAGTAATCATGCCACAGAGAGATTAAGACACTATAGAAAACATAAAATTCACATATAGCATTTGGTTTCTTTAAGTCAAAACATAATGTTAAAATCTGGTTGCTGTTTGTGGTGATATTAAATTTGGTGGCTGTTTTTATGCAGTTTAAATGGCTATAAAGGCATAAAGCAACAAAAAGGTGATTTTAGTAATACCTAACAAGCAGGCAATATGATTTAGGCTAAAAGCCTCAAACTTAATTAACTCTGCCATGATATAGCAAAAGCCATGACCATGTGTTAAAGGCATAAAAAATAAGAGGAAAAATTTTATGCCTACATCAATAGTAATAGCATTTTTATACTGCTGATTTCTGAGTAAGCAAAGCATTAGAATCAGACAGTATATCCATTTTTAGTTTGCACACATTTTTAAAGAAATAAAATATTTTCAGCTGGAAAAAATGCAACAATTTAGAAAGAAAATGACTATAAATGCTTTCATACAAGATTCCAACTTTCAAACAACTTAGATGTGCTGCACCCACTAAAAAGTTAAAATAGCAAGCCTTTTATTAGGGAAGCTGGGGAAAGGAGAAAGGGAAAATTGGATAGCATGGTAAACTCGGTTTGCTGTTCAGTAAACAGACATGGGAAATAAAATAGCAGGACTAAGAAAGAAAAGAATGGAGGAGAACCATCACAATACCCCTAGGCCACAGGGAATTACAGGATATGAACTTTATTTATATGTAAAGACAAATTCTGTTCTGTGCTCCAATCAGTAAGTTATTGTAAATATTTGAATTATGCTGAGATGTTTTCTCATCCTGCTTGGGATGAAAAGAGCCCTGCGCTTGGCCTGTGGGGTTCTGACCGCCTGATGCAGCTTCTGAGAGAAGATGGTCAGGGTGGGAGGCGGGAAGGGATGTGCGTGCTGAGATCTGTCTGTGATCGTCCCAGCCCCATGCCGTTGTCCCAGTTGGGCTTTGACCGGACACTAAATTCTCAGCATGCATCTCAGCTCTGGATTAGCAACCACAGCATCGAGACCGAGAATTGTTATAGTAACAGAGCAGTCGCATGAGGATCCCAAGAAGGGGCTGAAGAAGAAGAGAATGGGGTCCAGGAGCCCAATCCCCTTGCCATGGTGGAAGGGGCTATCATATTGTAACATAACCACAAAGGGGTGATATCCAAACATACCTTCCAGCACTAGGGCCCCGCTGCCCTGAACGGAGGCCTGCACAGTCAGAATGCCACACAGGACCCGAACTCTCTGTGCTTGGGGTACTTTCTGATTTATCCCTCCTTCCAAATTTGGCCTTCTGTACTCCCATTCTCTTGGAGAACTTTTCTCAGCTGGGACACAGTGGGCAGACACATGGACAATTCATTTGAAAGATAGTAAGTCCCCAGAAGGCTGTGAGCAGGACACCAAGAGCAGAATTTGGGGACACTGTGGCAGGTGAGCAATAGGTACTTTGCATCAGGTGGCTCTTCTAGTGCCCCTGCAAATTGTATTGTCTAGTGATAATAACAGTAAGTTTGTCTTCTGCTTTGCCACTAATGATACATTTATATGTACACAATCTCATGTGATCTGATTTTAATCAGCAGGACTTTATTAAACAAGTAGGGGGGATGGCAAGACACTATTTCCTACTTGGAGGAAGTGACAGCCCACAAAGGAAACAGAGAGGTGACTTTGATACAGGGCTGAAAGAAAATGTGCATATTCAGGGCCATGGTAGAATTGTGACTGAAGAAGCAATTAGCTCAGAGTGGGGCCAGTGGGAGGAAAGCCTGGAGCCCAGGGCACTCATAGCTTAAGGAACTGCACGAGCTGAAGGATGGAGATGACAGTCACCATTTGGAGAAAGGCAAGTAGCCCTGTGTGCCCAGATCATAAATGGAGAGATAATATCAAAGGTGGCATGATAAAGGTTGTTTGGAGCCAGATTTATAAAGATTTGAATATGATAGAAAGTGACATGATTTGACCCACATAACCCATATCTGACATAGGTGGGAGAGACCCCATCACTCCCTTCTACAGTCAAGAAACCCAAGAGGTCAAACCACACAGCTGGTAAGCAGCAGGAATGGCCTTCACATCCAGACCTTCAGCCTCTAACACACCCCTCCATTCACACTGTCTCACTGCGTCTGTTACCTTCTACGCTGCTCACTCCTAGGGCTGGAAAACTCAGTTTTAAACATACCTGTTATGGGCTGAATTGTATCCCCAAAAAAGGTATGTTGAGGTCTTCTCTCCTTGAAAAAAGTGAATGTGCCCTGTTTTAGAAATAGGGTCTTGACAGATACCAGCAAGATGAAAGTTGAGATGACATTATATTGCAGTAGGCTGAGCCCTTAATTCTACATGCCTGATGTCATTGCAAGATGAGGGGAAGAGACACAGAGACAGAAACACACAGAGTGCAGAACGCCTTGCTAAGACACAGACACGCAGAGGGCAGACACCACGTGATGACAGAGGCAGAGGCTGGAGTGATACCGCTGCAAGGCCAGGGACGCCAAGGATTGCTGGCAACACAGAAGCTAGGACACGGCCCTGCTGGTGCCTTGACTTTGGCACCTCACTTCCAGAACCGGGAGAGAATACATTTCTGCCATTTTACGCCACCTGGTTTGCAGTAGTTCGGTACCGCAGCCCTGGGAAACGATTATTGTGTCCAGAGCAATTCTGGGGCAAAGGCACAGCTCTCTGAGTGTCTGGTTTAGTTCAACAGTGGAATTTACAAAGAATCTTTAAGAATGGACCGCCTTCCCTAAATTCAGGCAATTCAAATCTGGAAATCACCTCAACTTTCAGAAAGGTCAGAGTTTGTCATTCTCCCAGCAGTCGGTCCACCATTCAGAACATTCCCACTGTGGCCCTGGGTTTACCTCCCAGGAAGAACACAAGTTGTCTGTCTTGCCTAGAGAGGAAACAGTTTGCTTTCTCCCCCAGTTCTTCCCATCCAAAGTGGTACAAAGGCAAGCTGAACATTCTCCAAAAGGGTAAAATTGGGCCAGTCCCAGGCTCATATGATTTGTGAGAGCACTTTAAACCAGAAAGAGAGGAGTTTGACTCAAATCGTGAAAAAGAGACCATAAAAGACATGCACAGATCCTTCCAGCCCTCCTTGCCCCTGCCCTTCCTCCAGGGAAACAGAGACTCAGTGATTTAAATTGCCTGGTGTTTACATGCAAACTTTATCCCAGAAACACATTGGAGAGTTAGTGAAACTATAAAGATGCCAGGACAGAAAATTTAGAAGGCAGAGTCAAAAGAAAAGGGCTGACTTTTCTAAAAAATATAGAAACCAAGGCCAAATAACAAGGATTGTTCTAGAATTCAAAACAGCTTTGGAGAAAGTTTCTTTGCCAACAATGGAAAACTCAGTAAAGAGACAAAACAGAAGAAACTCTAACTAAATAAAGACAAGAAGGGAGAATGGGAAGGAGGAATTATGCGTTGATGAGCTATATACCATGCCAAGCAATATGCTAGCTGATCTAAATGTGGTGCTCCATTTTATTCTCATGAGAAACCCATCAGATAAATGTTATTGAACTTCATTTTACAGACGAGAAAACAGAGACACAAAGAGTTGAGCTTCTTTGCCCAAGTCACACAGGAAATACGTGGAAGAACTGTGTTTCAAACTCCTAACTGAAAAGTCCAGTGTTTTCTTTCTGTTTTTGTTTCTCAGAATTCCCCAGCCAACACAAGAAGAGTGGAATTTTGACATCCTGATTAAAACATTTATGTCCATAAGACGAAAAATCAAGGGAACCAAACTGAAGACCATTATGTTGGTTTGGGTTCTGGTTCTTAATATGGAAGATGGGAGGTGATAGCGGCCCAGTAAAAAAACACAGAACTTAGTTTTGTTAAAACGGTTTTGTTTAAGTGTGAATGAAACAGACAATAACGCAACAGGGGAAAATCCGCTGAGGAAAATGACAACTTTTTGCCTGCCTTCGGATCTTAAAACACTGGGCACAAATCTTGCGAAGAGTTCAAAGATTTTTCCTACCAGCTGTAAGTTAAATATTAGAAGTGAATGTCCTCATTGTGAATACAAACATGATGGAAGAACACAAAACTGTCAGTTTCGAGGAAGATTATATTTCTGGTACAGCTGGTATCTTATGAAAAAACCACGAGCTCAATTCTTCCCTTCCTTCTCACGGGTAACCCTGGCGTTGGAGTGCCCACGCCTACAGCACGGTGGTGCTCTCCGCAAGATTTTAAACAGCTCGTTTAATTCAAAGCATGGGTACAAGAGAGCCCTGGGCCTGTAGGTTATGAATATAAATACTGTAATCCTACATCTTCCAGTAACCTGGGATAACACAGTCAACCTCTTTTTCTAAGTATCCTTATCCACAAAATGGAGCAATTATAAAGACTAAATTACTTAGTGTAAAATGCTTGACGTCGTAGGTTGAATGGTGTCCCACTCCACAAAAAGATAGGTCTGATTCCCAGCCCCTGCAACCTGTGAATGGAACCTTATTTGGAAAAAGGATCTTTGCATATGCAATTAAATTAAAGATCTTGGGGTAAGATCATCCTAGAATGCCTGTGTGACCCCTAAATCCATTGACAAATGTCATCATGAGAGGCAGCAGAGGAGAAGACACGAACGCAGGGAGGAGAGGGCAATGTGAATGAGGCCGCAGAGATGGGAGTTACGCAGTCACCAGAGGGGTCACAGAACGGATTGTCCTCCAGAGCCTGTGCAGAGAGAGAAGTATGCTGACACCTGGATCTCAGACGTCCAGCCTCCAGGACTGCGAGAGAATGAATTTCTATTGTTTCAAGCAAACCAACCTCATGAGCAGTTGTTTGTTGTGGCACCCCTGGGAGAGCAGCATTTCTAGTAAAGGATAAGTCTGCAGGAAGTGTTTGTCCTCCCTCCATTTCTCGTCCCTCCCCAGCTTGGAGGAAGCTCTCATCCATGGAACCTGGAAGTGACCCCTGCTGATCGGCCTGTCCCACTGGTGGGAAAGCAGAGACACCAGCAGTGTCACTCATCCCACTAGGAACATGCCTTTCCCATCCCGTCTTCAAGTGTCTTTCCCATGGTGGCCTGCGGTCCTATGGGGGAAGAGAGGTGGGCCTGGGCCCTCGCAGAGACTCCGCAGGATTAGGCCACATTTAGCCAGTGCTTCCCCGCTCCAAGTGCTGCCTGTGTGCTTCACCTGCATCAACTCGTTTAATCTGTGCAGCAAGTGTCTGAGGTACATACAGCCCCATCTCACAGATGACAAAACCGAAGCACAGAGAAATCGAGTAACTTGCTCATAGTCACAAAGTTAGGAAATGCCAGAGCTGAGGGATTCCTGGGTCTAGAATTCATGTTTTTCACCACTGCATCAGTTTGCTGGGGCTGCTGCTGTACAGAGTTTCATAACCTGGGTGGCTTAAACAACAGAAACATATTTTCTCATAGTTCCGGAGGCCGGAAGTCCAAAATCAAGGTGTTGCAGGGTTGGCTCCCTCTGAGGGCCAAGAGGGAAGGACTGTCCCAGGCCTCTCCCCTGAGCGTATAGGCAGACATCTTCTCCCTTCATCTCTTCACATTTTCTTCCTTGTGTGTCTGTGTCTAAATTTCATCTTTTTATAAGGACACCAGTCATATTGGGTTAGATCCCACCCAATTGACCTCATTTTACCTTGATTACCTCTACGAAGACCCTGTCTCCACTACCGTCACATGCTGAGGTGCAGGGGTTAGGTCTTCAACATGTGAATGTTGAGGGAACCCAATTAAACCCACAGCACCCACTGTACTGTGCTAGATCTCATCAATGAAAGCTGAGCAGATGACTAAGAAGGTGAGTGTCTAGCTTTCCCTGTCAGAAGTCACAAGTTCAGAAGCTCATTTCCGCTGCTGTGTTCTGCTCTTGTGCCCTTGAGCTCAATGCCACTGCAGATCCGGCAGATCAGGCAACAGCGTTTAGCGGATGTGCGTATAACCGTGGGAATCGCATCCTGGCTCCGACACTCCTTAGCACCTGGAAGGGCTCCAGGACTGCTCAGCTCTGGCCTTGGCCACCGTGACCTCCTTCTGCAGTCTGTGACAGACCCTGCTCAGGTGCCGTGCTGACGTCTTCCCCTCCGGGCAGCTCGCCCCTGGTGGGGTCCCTCCCTGACATCCTGAGCCTCAGTTTCTCACAGCATTTCCGCATCACCCTACGCCTCCATTTTTACCATCGATGGGAATTAGGACTTTCCCAGGACCTGGTCTTGGTGGAGCTGGATGACAACAGGTCTGAGCAGTGTCACGGCCATCAAGTCGCAAGTCGTCCAAGTTACAGGGTTTGGAAGGCAGAGAAAGATCAGACTTGGCTCAAGCCAGTTTCTGTCTCCAGAGGGATATATTAATAATGCAGCTGAACTCTCTGGGCTTTTCATTGGGTCCTCAAAAGTCCCGTGAGATCGATGAACCAGATATTGTCATTTCCAATTTAGTAAGAGTGCAAGTGACGTGTCTAGGCCAGTCCAAAAGTAAGGTCTCAAGTCTGTGACAGCACAAGCGCCAGGGTGAACTGGGCACCAGAGGGCACAACGGAGCTCTGTTCAGTAGGTTCCACAAACCTTTAGTGAGAAACATCATCAGACCCAGCACCAAGAAGCAAGGGCACAGAAACAGAAACAGAGGTTTCTTTCCCTGCTCTCTGAGCAGGCGCCATGAGAAAGGGGCAGGCGTGTGAACCTCAAAGGCAGGAGGCGTAAGCACTGTACAGTGGGGTCCTGGAGGGAGAGCAACCGACCCAACCGAGTTATTCTGGGACAACTGCATGGAACCATCAGCAATATAGAGCTGTGCGAAATAAAAGGTTTCCAGGCAGAAAGTGAAAGAGGGAAATGAAGACAATGCTCTGGTCTGGCTACAGAAGCTTGAAGAAAACACATGTCCAGGAAAACCATTCGTTTCTACTAACTGGGAACAAACATGGCACGAGCAGTGTGTCAGTCGAACCCCAGCTATACAGGGAAGCAGTGGCCAGGAGACTATGTCATGCTAAAGGGGAACAGTATCTTGTGAGTGGTGGTGGGGGATGAGCATCTCAGTGTTTTCAGCAGAGAAAAGACAAAATCAGATTTGGGTTTAGCAGCTCACAGCGGAGGACGCACTGCAGTAGCGCTTCTCGGTCTTCAAGAGTGTCTGCATCCCCTGGGGCGGGCTCACTCGAACATGGGTAGGGCCCACCCATGCGGTTTCCAATTCCGTCAGTTTGAGGCAGGGCTCGAGAATCTGCGTTTCGTACCTGTCTCTAGCTGCTACTGCTGGTTCGGGAACCTTGCTTTGAAAGCCACTGGAATAGACTGTAGTAATTCCGGAGGTAGAGAGGCCAGGGGAGAGGTTTCTGCTCCAGGAAGTTGGGAGCCAAGGCCCTGAGCTAAGGCAATCGGTGCCATGCACACGAGAGGCTTGGGTCTGAGTGACTTCAAAAGGCCGATTCTGGTAACCATTTGAATGTGAGGAGAGAAAGGGGAGCCCAGGGTTTCTGGCTGGGGTGATTGGGTAAACTAGGTGCAAGCCCCTGAGTCAGTGGATGTGTTGGTGGTGGGGAAGAAGGCGAAACAGTGACAGGTTTTAAATACCTTTCATTGGAGACACCTGTCATTTAAATGGGTGGAGCTACCTACTTTGGAGCTCCAGGGAAGGTCTGTGCCCGGGAGCAGCTGGTTCCATAGCCGTTGTAGTAACCCATTTCTGTAACACTTACTCCGTCAGCCAGGCAATCAGTTAGAAGTGTGCAATCTATGTTATTGCTTTAGAATAATATGATAAATTATCATTCCCTCTTTCTGTGTGTTTTGAGCACCAAGTGTTTATAAATAGTCCAGAAAAAATGCAAAATAAAAAATACTCCAAATTTTGCATTAATTTGCTAATCACCTTCTTAAAATAGTATTTACCAATGCATTTGAAATACCTACAGTATGATCTGTTTCATACATCTCGGCTTTCTCTTTTTTTTGAGACAGAGTCTCGCTCTGTTGCGTGGGCTAGAGTGAGTGCCGTGGTGTCAGCCTAGCTCACAGCAACCTCAAACTCCTGGGCTCAAGCAATCCTTCCGCCTCAGCCTCCCAAGTAGCTAGGACTACAGGCACGCACCACCGTGCCCGGCTAATTTTTTCTATGTATTTTTAGTTGGCCAATTAATTTCTTTCTATTTTTAGTAGAGACTCTTGCTTAGGGTGGCTTCGAACTCCTGACCTTGAGTGATCCTCCCGCCTCGGCCTCCCAGAGTGCTAGGATTACAGGCGTGAGCCACCGCGCCCGGCCTGGCTTTCTCTTTTGATATAAACTAGGTTATCTACTTTAAGCATCATAATATAAAATGTACAATTTGTAATTGTATTACAATTGTATTAATAAATTAATAAAACAATAAAAATATTAATTAAATTTTATTTAATAGATTTGAAGTTGCAACAGGCATCTTTTTTATAGTTTTTTTACTAACATTTTAAATTTAATCTCTCTACTATTATTAAAAATATACAAATGCTTTTACTTGTTAGAAAACAACTAAAATACACTGTATAAATAAGCAAACAGCATTCAATTATCATGCTGAGTTTGGCAAATATCAATTCAGATGTAACACCTATTACTCAAAGTACCAAAATTTTCTATTATATCAGATTATTACTTTGTAGAGTTTGGAGGGAAAGGCTTGTGTGTGCTCCTCCTCCCGAGCTCAGCTTTCCCCAACTTCCCTGGTCAAGCGATTGCTCCTCTTGGAAAAGCCCGGTTGTTGATCATACATTGGACATTATCATCAGTTTCACTAATATCCATCTCTCCCTGTGAATCGGCAGCTTCGTAACGGCCAGAGCCACAGCTTGCTGGTACCGGTGCTGCTGCTTTGCTTACCGTGTCATCTCCAGCACGAAGGGCAAGGCCCTGCACAAAGCAGACTCTCAAAAAGCCTTTGCGGAATAAATGAATAAATAAAACTTACACGATAAACATGAAAAAGTGAGGTTCCTCCATGCCAAATTCCATGATTAAAAGATGAGAAAATTTTGCCAGGTTTTCTTTCTTTGCTTTTCGTAAGTCTTTTTCCCAAGTCTTTTTCCCAATTTCATCTCCTGAAATCAGTTAATGTAACTAAAGAGTATGAGATCTGAACTCTGAAGCCAGCTCTACAAACAAAGTGCAGTGTTTGTAAATATTCAACCCCGGACACTACGCAAAAACCATGCGTTGGAGTGAATTACAGCCATGTGGCGTGGACCTGAGGAGATTTTCTTTGTGTGTTTAAATTGAATTGGGGTTTTAGGTCCTTGCTGGAAGGCCTCTCACCCCCTCCTCTAAAGAAATGTTTTATAATCTCTAAAAAACTTCCACATTTGAACCAACTTTCAATTTCTACCCTTTCCTACTGCAGAGTTCAGAAGTTGGAAGTTGCTCTGGCTTAACTTTCAAAAGGCAATTCCATTGTAAGAGGGACTTTTCTCTTCAGTACAGTGGTGAAATAGGTCATTCATTTACACTTCCAGCCCACAGTTCAGCAGTGTTGAACCCCTGACTCCTCAAGGAAGCATTAGCAATTGAGAAAGAATGAACAATTTCCATAAGAATGCATTTTTTCCTTCAGTCTTGATCAGAAACCAGAAACGCTTACCATGAGCAAGGCTGGTAAGGCCCACGTGCAGCTGACAGCCCACGACATGCACATCTTCAAAACCTACGAGAAATGTGTGGTGTAAATAAAAGGATTAAACTACAAAGATCTTCATGATCTATGCCCTAACAATGCACTCCAGCTACCTGTGTTATCTACCCTAAAACACGTAACTCCTGTTCGCACAACTCAATAAATATTTATTGAGTGATTAATGAGTGAATGAATTGAAAATTTTGTGAGTTTCAGACACTGTTCTAAACATTTTACATGTAGCAGTTCGTTTCATGCTGACAGCTACCCCACGAGGTGACAACTCTTGCTGTGTCTGTTCTCAGATGTAGAAACCTTAGAGAGATTAAACAACCTGTGTGAAGTCATCAAGCTCCACAGTCATCTCTCAGGTAGACAGTCATTAAGTCCCACTCTGGGCAGACCACAAAGCAACGCTTTCCCAGGGTGGTGGCCCCGAGTTCAGACTCACGTCCCTACACGCCCACACCGTCAGTGAGAAACTATGGCCTCAAGTCTGTATTCCCAAGGCACATTGCCACCCGACTCTGTATGTCTTCCTAGACATCAGGCTCACAGTACACTTGCCTGGCACATCCTCTGTCACTCTAGTTATAAGAGAATCCGTCTACTCACATATGATCTATACTAAGCTGCGTTAACCATCCGTGAAGAGTGTCTACCAAGCGGAGCAAGTCACTGGTAGGAGCAGCGAGACATTTGAGACAGAAGGAGAAGCTGTGTTCTGCTAATGTGCATTTTGCATATGTAGCTGGACTCAGTAGCTTGTAACTATGCAATAGAATCATGCTTCTTTTTGATACCTAAGGAATTATGGCACAAGCTCCCTGGGCCCACATGCCCACCTGGGTGTAGCCTCTGTGTGGTTCCCTGGCCTGACTTCTTGCAGTCATGCGGTTGCCTCTGCTGTTCTGGACATGGCAGCTCCCAAACGTCAATGCCCCCTGCCACCCTATGCTGTCTTGAAGAGGGGACACTGCCTTCCTAAATCCCCAGCAACTGTGACTTTTAGCAGGAATGTGTGGAAAGCTCAAGGTTAGCAGAACATGTATGTCCCAGCCCCTCCCCAATGTGGGCACTCTCAGATCCAGGGGTCCCAGAGACCCCTTCAACAGCCCTGTGCAGCCTCCCCTGCCCAGGGTGCTGTGGGGTGAGACCCGTCAGTCTCTGTCGATAGGCGTCTTGTCAGCTCCAAAGCTCTGAATCCAGACTCAGCTTTCCCCAGCCCCAGAGACAGGTCCGCCTCTCAGCTCACCTCGCTGAGAGGAGCCACAGCTATTTTCTGCAGGGTGGATCCCCTTTCCAGCCCTCTATGGTCTAACTCAGAAAGCCTGAACCAAACAATGACAACAATTCACAGAGCAATACCAAAGTCTGTCAGACATCCCCCTGCGGGACCTCCTTCAGGGCGTGAGTGGCTTCTAATAAGATCCTCTTAGCGCTTCGGGAATTAAACCTCTTGGATAGTACCTAAGGTTTCCCAATTGATTCAGCATTGCAGCCTAGAGTTTTGTAGAAGTTTCAGGGCAACAAATAATAATAAACCTTGGAAATATTAAATTAAAAAAAAAAACCAAAGTCTGGCTTTTTCAGTTTTAAATAACACCATGTGTGGGAATCCAGCAGCCCAATTCCAGAAATTCTGTGCTGAGCCCAGTTCCATTGTCGTCCCTCCCACACAAGGAAATGAACATCCGGCTTGCTTGCTTGCCCCTTATGCCATGGTCCAGTTTCCAATTCACCATCCAGAAGCTTAGACAACAACCAACACACATGCAAGTACATACACAAATGCACACGCGCACAGAATAAGCAATAATTTCAGGCATGGAGAAATTTAAATCATGATTCAGGAGGAGAAAAATCATTGTATATGATTCTGCAAGAGCACCATCTTGGTAAAGCCTACAGTTTATACTACTCCATGCAACGCTGATCAGCTCAACACGAGGCACTTACCTTTATGATATGCCTTGGTGGTATCCAGGTGGTCCCATTGCCCGTCCAAATCCATTTCCCATCCCCAATCTCCTTGCTCTCTGCTGAGCTGACCTATTTGGACAATGAGCTCTCTAGCCCTCTGAATTCCAGTTAGGTCTGGCCAACACGGAATCATGACGGGAGATTGGGAGGAGAGTTTGGGATCTCTGGCCCTCCAACTCCCTCCCCGTGGGGTTGCAGGGAGCTGGCTGCATTCTTCCTTCTGAGGTTGCTGGTTCTCTGAAGGTAGTAGCCTTCCCCACATGACTCTCCCAGTCCCAGTGACCACCCCTCCCCTTGTCTCTTTGGGCCCGAGGGTGGTGACAGCACTGGGTTATTGTGCTATTCCCTGGGGTTTCCCAAAGCCGGCACACACTTTTGTAGAAGTCCTGTTATCATCCTGATTTGAGGTGCCAGCGTTTCCTGTAGGAACAGTGATTGATGCAAGGGCTTTTGCAAGAATAGCACAGCATGACCCAAAGAGCGAGACTACAGGGCCCAGGCACAAGCAAAGGAAGAGTCTAGTGTCATGAAGCTACTGAAAGTCCCTGTACAAAGGCGTCTGTGCCTCCCATTCTTTTCCCTTATCTGTGCTGTCATGCTCTTCCCTGTGCTGTGGCCAAGCTTTCGCTCCCAAACACGATAAAGGAAAGTATCTGGACGTGAACAATGCAAGTCTTAGCACCTACAGGCAAAATATATGATTGTACTTGTTTTTATGGGAACTAGAAAAGAAATAGCATAAAAAGAAGACGAATTTTATTAATATGAGCTGGACAGCCTCCATCCCAGCCTTCCTAGGCTAATGTTTAGGACTTAACTGGTTTTGAGTCTGTTTTATGTGAAATATTGGCCATAGACATATCTTTTCCTTTATAGTCACTTGCCTTGAATATATTATTAAACGTCTAACCATAGACTGAGATTCTGTGGTATTTTTACATTGTAATGTTTTTCAGATGATTTGGAAGTCTCTAGTTAGAGCAGTGTTAAAGGGCCCACAGATACTGTAATTACAGGAGCCTTCACCGAGGAATGGTGATTGTGTTTGTCTTATGAACTGTCCCTTTGGGACTGGGGCGCTGCACACTGTCTTGGGGAAACCTTCAAGAGGATCAGATGCCAACAGTGGGATACACTCAAAGCAGAAGCTGGGTCATCGTGGGAAGGAAGTCTGAGCAGCCTGCGTGTGCGTGGCCTGCTGGAGGTGCACTCAGCCGTCCGGGACAACCGAGACCTGATTTAATAGAGACTTTTCTTCCGAGTTCCCACTTGTCTCTCGATGGGAGCCGGCATTGATGGTGCGCACGGCAGAGGTAAGAAGAGAAGGAAGCCTGTCGGCTCCCCTCTGGAGTTTTCGGTTCTCCAGAGAAGGGTTACACAAGTCAGCACTAAGGGCACCCGCACCATTGATTTCCCGCCTCCCGCAAACCATTTTTACCTCTGTTTTTTCTGCTGATTGAATTGGGTTCTTGTCAGAATTGCCTCAGAAGTAACTGTGATGGTGAATTGCGTGGGTCAGCTTGACTGGCCATGGGCTGCTCCGATTAAAATTCATTCTAAGTGTGCCCATGAGGGTGTTCCCACAGGAGGCTGGTGTTGGGACAGGTAAACTCCGTAAAGTAGATGTCCCTCCCAGGTGTGGTGGCAGGAGGAATTTGCTCCTTCTTGCCTGACTGCTTGTGCTGGGACATCTCATCTCATCTTCTCTGGCCCTTAGACTGGGATTTATCCCAGGGGCTCCCCTCATTCTCAGGCCTTCAGACTTGGACTGAATGACCCCCCAGCCTTCCTGTTCTCCAGCTTGTGCATGGCGGATAGGGGACTTCTCAGCCTCCACAATCATGTGAGCCAATCCCTGTAACGCATCTTCTTTCACAAACATATAAACCGATAGATGGCAGCCTACTGTGTCTTTTCCCCTGGAGAACCTGGACTAACAGAATCTAACACATTTTCTCTCATTTGTTTCCAGGAGGCTGAGATGGCCTTCCTCCCTGGGAGTGTCATCTCATACCTACCATCACCCCTTGGCCGAGAGGCTAACGACGCCTTCCCTCCCCACCCCCGCCCCTTTTGCTCCTGCCAA